>JANHFX010009191.1:0-11283 GCA_027560015.1 Chloroceryle amazona
GTTGGTTGACAGCCAGCTGAAGATGAGCCAGTGTGAGCCCTGGGGGCCAAGGAGGCCGCCAGCATCCCGGCTTGTGACAGCACTGCCATCGCCCCGGACTGGGCACTCGGGAGGCTGCCCCTCTAATGCTCGGGTCAGTTTTGAGCCACTGGCTCTCAGAAGGACGTTGAGGGGCTGGAGTGAGTCCAGAGAAGGGCGGTGGAGCTGGGGAGGGGGTGCCCTGGGGTAGGGAGGACAGCTGGGAGCCCCAGGCAAGCACCTTGCTACCCAAGAGCTGGATTTGTTCCATCTCTTCCATGGACTTCTTAAGGACGCTGGAGGAGCCTCTGTCCAGCCACCTCCCTCCATCAGTGTGAAGGAACACACACAAATAAATGAATTGCACGATTTTTGACCTCGGCTCTGCCACGCCACGGCACGTACAGCGTGCACGGAGAGGGAAACACCGGCCAGCGCAGACCACCCCGGCCAGGGTATTCTCTCAGCTCAGAATGAAATGTCTAACGGCACGTTCGGTGTGACCCATCGCATGAATCTTTAGGGTGGTTCAGGGCAGCTATCCTAGCAGTATCCCGGGATTATCAGGCTGGAACCTTACCCCATCCCAGAGTTCACCGCATCGCCACGCGGATCCTGACTTTCTTGTGCGGGGGGGCTCTCAGTACCAGTCGTTGCTCGAGGAAGTGTGCCTGAACTCCGTTTGCTTTTACACCCGTTATTTTAGGACACCGTCCCTATTCATCTCTCTTTTTTCACAATTCAATCACTCTTTCTCCAGCAGATGCTTTTGAGAAGCCCTGTAAGTTTCCCACCATCGCTGCATGACAGCTTCCGGAGAAGCTGAGCTGTCAGATCAGAATGATTGGAAGGGTTTCATAGGAAGGTCAATTATTCACTCAACTTCTCACTGTTTGCTCACCAAGTCTTCTGGTTTTTCACAGCCCAGTGCCCCAGCCAGGTTAATGATGCAATCTCCATGGGAAAACAACCTCAACAAATGTTACTCTGCAGAGGGGTGAGGATGACATCAGCTTTCACATGGGGCAGTTTGCCTCATAAGGGTCCGTGTCTGATGCAACTGGAACTGCCCTGGAACGCTGCCACCCCTCTTGCATCATGCAGCACAGAGCAGGGGCTGCCGCGCCGTGGGGCTCCAGGGCCGGCACGGACACGGCACCGGCTGCGGCGCTTTGGAAGGCTGATACAGGAGTGAACTGAGAAGAAATACGTCAGCAGAGGTCATCTCTGGGATTATTTTTTGCTATTTCAAGGTGAAAGATTTGCAGTAGATCATCCAGCACACCACGCTGCTGGCTGACAGGTGCTGATTCACAGAGCTTCCCTGAGATGATTCTGTGATGGTTTGTGGTGGCTTGTAGTGGTTTGTGGTAGCTTCCAGTGGTTTGCAGTGGTTCCTCATGGTTCATTGTGGTTTGTGGTGGTCCTACTCATGCCCAGCGCTGCTGAACTGCTGGGAACCTGCACTGCAACAGTGACCCTGAGCCCACCAGTACTGCGGCCAGGACTAAACTGGGCAGCAGCCCCACTCTATCCCCAGCTCTGCCCTGTGTGGCCTCAGGAGCCATAGAACACTGCCAATAGAGCTGGAAATGCTGTTACTGTGGTAGTTTTTTTTCCCAGTCAGACCAGTACCTCACAGCCACACACCAGTGCTGCCCCAAGGATGGCTCTGAGAGGCTACAGTGACCTGGGGAGGTGGCAGGGCTGCCCTTCTGGCAGCAGTACAGGCTTAGACGGGCTTTAGTGGCTTCCCAAACTGCACCAAGGAGTTGTGTGGTGTTTGCCAGACCTGCGACATTCCAGATGCAGGTATTGCTGGCTTTGGTAAGGTGCTTTACATCCAGCAGGTGTGGGTGTATTTTTCAGGCTAAGGCCCTTGAGATGTCATCTCCAGTCCCCAGAACGGGTCCGGAGGTGTTTGGTGGGGCAGCTGTAATTACCCGGTATGCTCAGGGTCACCTTATCTCCCTTAGGTTCTAACTATGTAGCATAATTAACAAAATTACTGTGTTACGAGTTAACAAACCTAAGAATTCTGAAGCAGGGAGTCCTGTTTTAGTGCTCCTTACACAGCGGAGTATTCACAACACTAGAGGGCACCGCGTCCAAGCAGGAATCTATCGTGGGGTCAGAGCGACTGTGAACACCCCACCCTCACACAGACCCACAAATACCCTCCTCTGACAGGGGGGCATCATCCACTCAACACATGCTGTGGTGCAGAACTCACAGCTGGCAGTCACCTGGACACCCAGCCGAAAGGATTCTGTGACCCTGCGATGCTGTTCCCTCCGTTTCGGATCAGCTCTCTGCCCACCCCTGCCCACGGCCTCGCAACCCCCACTGTAGCCGGGCGGGAGGTTGAGAAAGTCAAGGGGAGCGGTGCCGAACTCCCCTCTACAAACGCTTGACACAGCTGGCCACCGGGGGAGGCCTCTTGGGGGTGCCCCATGGAAATGCTGCTACTGAATTTTCCCTATGAGAAATTTCCCGTGATTGCCTAAGATACAGCAGAGCAGTAGTTTGGAGATGATTTGTAACTTACTTGTTCTTCGATTTGGTGCCCTTTCCACTTACAGTGCTCAAAATAATAGCACGTGTGTTCAGAGGAACTTGTTCCCTTCCCTGGCCATCTGGCAGTTACTGCACCTATACATTCAGCTCAGCGAGCAGGTTCCTTTCCAGGGCCTCTGCCCCACTGCTCTAACTCCCTCGTGGGCACCAGCAGCGGGAATTAATGAGCACACACGAGGCAGCAGCTGTCCAGATGTCAGCATCAGAGGCCTACTACACATGTTAATAAGCAGATCCTGCTTCTCTCGTCCTTCAATATTCAGCCATTTGCACATGCACTAGAAGGACGGCGTAGTTTTCCATTTTCTGTCACAGCCAGAGCCCCCAGGGCAGCTGAGTGCAGGAGCAGACCATCTTTAGGCAGAACTGAGCACTGCCAGCTCCTTTGAAATCCACTGGCAGCTGAGAGCATTCAGTAAGTAATATTTTTGTTGAAAAGTATTGCTTTATTAACATCAAACTACTGCTGGGAATCATGTTGATTTAGAAGGAGGTTACGTCAGCTTTCTGAGGTGCTCTCGTTCAGTGAAGGGTGGATTAAACTGCAACACTGGCTTTGCTTTTCTCTCTAAAGGAGGAATTTCAGCACACCACCACTGCACAAAAACACTGCAGAGATTTTAGTTTAGGATTAAGAATGGACTCCCTGGAAGGTGGCTCATGCCATCTCTCCCAAGCTCACACACCACACGACTGCCTCGCAGGAGAGCGACCAAAACGAATGCACAACCCCAGACTGGATTTAGCCCTTCACTGAAAGGCCAGTGGCAATTCCAGAATGAAGCCCTTTTCTGCTGCTCTCTGCCTTACCGGGACATACTGACGTGCACAGACCCGTGGGGGGGGCTGCTCTGCTGCTCTGCTAGAGCTGATGTGCTGGGTAACCGCCACTGAATAAAGGGTCAAGAAGTGAGCGATGGTCGTGCCTCTGGGATGTCACCCCAAGGAAGGGATGACGGCCAACACCACAGTCATTAGGAGCCACAGAGATGGACAGACCTCGCTTCATTTTGGACTCTGAGCTGGACTGGAGCAAGGTTTCCTAACAGGAGAACCTCAGAGTGCCCACAGTCACCAGAGGGTTGTGTTGTACACAACAGTGTACAGTGCAGCCTCCTATTTACTGAGCCTCCTCAGTAAATAACTCAGTAAGTAACTCACTCCTACGTTCCAATGAGCTAGCAACAGGCTGACCTCCACTGTCCCTCGGGACACTTCCCAGGCTGGATGCCATCCCTATGAGAGAAAGCCTGTAGTTATCTACTATCCATCTCCATGTTTATAGCCTTCATTTATGGCTCTGTTACTGTTTGGTGGCCTTTTGTCTCTTTTTGGCAGTGATGATGACTTTTTTGCTGTAATATAAATGAGAAGCCGTGTCCATGATCCTATTCCAGGTCATTTTCACAGTACAGTGGTCACAAACACTGGGCAGGCCACCTGCCAGGACGTCTCCGCTAGCCTCCTGGGGCAGGCAGCTCTGGCACTGCCATGCACGCTGGTACATGGGGCTGCAAAAATAGAAAGCTTCTTAAAGATGGGTCTGGGCCAAAATTTCTCTCAATATACTTCACAGAGGAAGCAATCAGTGTGTGACTCTTCTCTGAAGGTCGGGTGAAGACATTTGCACCAGGACCTAGTGCACTCAGAGCTTCAAACATTTCTTGGCTCGGGCTATTGGAGCTCCCAGGAAATTTGCTCAGGAATCTAGGCAATGTCACTGCTTGATTTGTTTCTTCCTAGGCTCATTTTCTTTTGGAAGATAGAAGCAAATCAAAGATCTTCTTTTCCCCTGCCTTCAGCTTGTTCTGTGGCTAACTTCAGTTGGAGCACTTTTGACACAGCTCTTATTTCGCTCACCGAACTGCAGACTTCACAATTTCCAAATTCTCTGTGTTCCCTGCAGGAGGAAACGTGTTCACGGACAAGCACAACCTCAAACACTCCCCAGAGCAGGAAGACTTGGTCAAGCCCAGCTCAGCAGAGCCCAGCAGGTGGGGTGAGGAGAGTTAGACACTTCAAATTAGATGTGCAGGGGAGAGTGACCCGGGACCCTCGTGTCTGGCTTGTCTCTGGTGGCGTGGAGAGAGGGGACCCTTTGGGGCTGCTTGCACCACTCGGGGCCCCCCTGGCACAAGAGAAAACAATGCATGAATCTATCACTTCATTCATTGCAGACAGTTTTGCCCTCGACTCTGTTGATCTTTTTGAGGCAAATATCAAATAAAGTCACGATGAAAACAAACTGCCACAGATTTAGAACTTCAATTCTTAATTAAATTTTTCTTTTGTAGCTGCTTACTCACATGCAACACTCTTGGCTCCATGGTGAGCCTAGAACAAGGTAACAACTGCAGCTTTGCTCTCCTGATGGGTAACCCTCCCTTCTAGACCAGGGAAAGCTCTCTTGTCATTTCCCTGCTGGAAGCAGGTGGGGCGATGGGGTGCCAGGCTGTGACCCGGGCAAAGGGCCAGCAGGGTCTCTCGGGCAGCTGGTGATCATCCCTTGATTCTGACTCGGCTTCAGCTCAAGGTTTTCCAGCTTGGTTTGACCTTTTGCAGCAAGTGACTCCCGGGAAGGAGTCACTGTGTGACATCTGCTCAGGGGATGGATACACCTCTTTGCCCAGCAGATGCCCTCTGTGTAAAAATCCCTGGCAAGAAAAGGCAGCCCCGGTTAGCGCTCGTGTCTAACGAGAAGCATTTCTGGGGCTCGACTGCCTGCCTTGGGTTCCAGGAAAAGCCCTGTCATGGGGTGGCTCAGAGGACACCTGCAGAGCAGCCATCCATGCTGCGTTTATTCTGGGCTTTAGCTTTGCACATTCTGTTGACAGCAGTGAAGGTTGGATTCCAACAAAAGATTCTTCTGGAAATTAAGAAAGCCACAAAACAAGGTTTCTTCACTAGAAGCTCTTAAGTGTGAGTACCCTTCATTCTTCCCACTTTGTCCTGCCTGTCACTGTCACATCAGGGCATACGTGTGGAAGGCAAAGTAGGTTCTATTGAGGTGAAAAAGAAAACAAATCACTATGTGTGTACCACTAATAACTAATCTCCACCCCCTGTAGAGTCTGTGACTGCGATTCCCCAGCTGTCTGCAACATATGCCATGAATAAATGTCTCTCCCGTGTCACGGGAAATGTCACTCTTTCTTCCACACCTGTAGGAAAACAACCTTTGCTCAGGCAATGGACCTGGCCAGTCCCCAGCACCCGGGGGATTAACTGCTCCTTGCTCTCTGCACAAGCCCCTTCCACTGACCCCCACTGCCCAGGCAGTGTCAATGGCCACTCTCCATCCCTCTCCAGAGCAAGGTGTCCAGAATAGCAGCAGTTACAGAAAGGACAGAACAAGTGATTTCTCACTGCACGCAGCCAACTGAAAATAAACCAATCCTGTTTATGATAATGCTTTTGAAGACAAACATTGTTGTGCTTCCATTTCCACCTGTCTGTCCCTTCCAATTTCCCAGTGACATGCAGCTTAATATGGCACTCTCAGCTGTGTCTGTGTTTGTCTGCTAAACTTCTTCGTTTTCCTTCCATTATTTTTGTTACAAACAAAAAAAGCCCAAACAACCAAAGCTACCGGCAGTTGTTTTGAAAATAAGAAACTCCCTTTAGCAACTCCAAATCTGTAAAGAAATGTAGATATAAAGAGTGGATAAAATTCAGTGTGCCTTTTACAGACAAGTCTTTAATGATCCAAGAGGTGGATTTTACAACAGATGCTTTAAGCCCCATTTATTCATATCCATATGTCATATTCAGCCTATTTTCCTTTTGTCCAACCTTTCTCTCCCCTGCTTTAATCTCTGGGTTGTAGCCAAATGGAATTAAATTGGCAAATCAAACTTGACCCAAGTATTCTGTTAGTGGCACATTTCCTCACCAAGGAAGAGAAAGTGAGAATATAGAACACGCTATGCATCTAAGTACCAGAAAAGTCAAAGCTAAACAGATCTCAGCATGTTCATGTGAGGCTGGCACACAGTGCACTCTCACTGGACTGAAACATCGTATTTCCCTGTGAGTTTCATCTGCTTTTTCTTCTTCTCCTTCTTACACCCTTTACTTATCATGATTGCTCTGGGATTTATTTTTCGAAAAATATTTTCCAACTGTCTTGATGCTTAACCAGGTATCATTTAGCTCAAAACAGCACATTCCTACAGGAGCATCACCGACGTCTTTACCAGCGCATCAGTTTGGGAGTGTCAGTCTGGAGGAGACTGGTCTGAAACATCAAAGAAGCAGAAGCCAGCATCTGGCGTTCAGACATAAACCCCAGACAGGAGCAGTTCTCCCTCACCTTTGTTCTGTAGTTTATCCTCAGTCACATGGAAGGAAAAGAAGGATTCAGTGACAGACAAATAAGTGCCAATAACAGCCCGGTGTCACTGCAAGACATGGATTCATGAAGTGAGAGAAAGTGGCTGCAGAAGTGAATCATCATGGAAGTTACTCTTTTTGATTCCATGTATGATCAACAGTGCAGCAGTTTGTGAGGTGGCAGATTGTGGTTCTTAGTTCTTCAAAACAGAAAGTGTTTCACAGGAACAGCTCTCCAGGTTCATCAGAAATACTCCTCCCATCAGTTCAGAGGAGGAAACTCTGCCAGAACCCCATGAGTGGCTGCACCCGTGAAATCACGCGGAAGCAAACAAGCGCCGCTTCAGCGGAGCTCATCTGTGGAGACCACAGCGGAGGGATCACCGAGCAACCTGGATGACAACAAAGGGATACCCACCAAGCATGAAGATGATCTGATAATACCATAGATCATTAAATGATAACAACATTAGAAACCAGCCTCCCCAAATGTTACAGGACACCCAGGAGCGCTCCATTGCTTTACAGACCACAACACCGAACCACAACATGTCAGTCTAAACCTCCTCCAGACCCAGAATGGAACGAATGGCACCTGCCCTGGTCACGCGCCTGCTGCCTGTAGAACAAAGGCTCTTGTTATCCAGGGGGAGGCAAAGGAGCATCTCTCTGGGCCAAGGCACTGGAGCATGCTTCGGTGCTTTTGTTGAAAAGCCATTCAGAGAGGATGTGGAACTTAAATTGTAACTAGGCGGGTTACTGTGCGGGTTACTGTGTATCTTACTCAGTAGCCGCAGCAACCCACGGATCCCTTGGCTTCCAGAAAATACCATCAGCTTCAGATCAGCACTCGCTTGCCAGCCACCATTCCCTCCAGCACAGCTGCCAACCTAGCTGAAGGCAAGCTGGCAAACTTGTGGAGGCAAGTGGCTGCAGAAGGAGGAGGCTGCAGAAGGAGGAGGCTGCAGAAGGAGGAGGCTGCAGAAGGAGGAGGCTGCAGAAGGACGTGGCAGCAGAAGGAAGGACATGGCAGCATGAAATGAAACCACTGTCTACTCTCCGTTTGTGGAGCCGTTGCATCCACAGCAGCACGAACGCACTGTTCAGGCTCTGACAATCCCTGCACTGAAAACTGGTGTCCACACGAATTCAGTGTTGAGTGGATGGTGAGAGCAGCAAGCTGCAGAAGTTTCTTGCATCTTGACACGCTCAGGAACGTGTGAGCTGCAATCTTGTACAAAGGAAAGGCTGAAATGATCTTTCACACGATTCCCTTTTTGTTATTAAAAAAAATACAAATGAAGAAGAGGCAGAAGAAGATTGAGATGCTTGAAATGATATCTCTAATGCCTGCCGAATAATGCACAATATATTAACTGCTTCCAGTGAGGGTTGGTATTAGGGTTCACATTTGTATAAATGTATAGATTAAGAATCTTTGATCACTAAATTTTTAAAGCACTGCTTCCTGTAAAGTCTTTTTGGTGATATTAGATCCTTTAAGAACAGAGACACATGTCTTCAGAAATCACCATCACTTTGGCACTTCGGACGGCACGTCTCGATGAAGATTTTAACTTGAGTCACCAATAAAAAAAAAAAAAAGAAACCTATTCCCCAGCTTTCTGGTTTACTTTTCACCTGAAGTCAAGCTGAACTGGAACTTTGCCAAGCTGTCATAGTTAAATACTGTTTTTCCCAGCATGTCTGGCCCAAATGAGAAATCCAAGTGCCAAAGTGTTGCAAGGCAGGCTGTCTACACATCTCTGTGACCCAGCTGGAAGCAGGAAGTGCTAAAGCACAGCAAGAAATTAATTTAACACAACTTCCCAGACACATTGTGTGACACCAAAATTACTTGGAGATGCCAATGACTGTCTTAAGAACAGCTTCTGGGAAGGACATTCATCAATGGCTCTCTAGAAGATATAAATCTTGTCTCTCCAAGAGGTCACGAGCTGGGCAAGCCACAGAAGAGGCATCCAGAGCTGCGTTTCTCTCTGAATCAGGGGAACCTCTGGCAGCCAGTCAGTGCTGCTGGTGGCCTGTGGCCTCCTCCCCTCCTCTGGGAACAGGGATTCCCGGAGTTCCCTTAGGGGAGGTTCACCAAAGTGAGCCCAACAGAAGTGTGTGTAAGGCAGGATGCCCAGTGAAGGTACAAGAAGCAGAGCTTTTCACTCCTCCCGTCAGGGGATGAATTAACACCTACTCTGATTGTCCTTAAGGCAGCCACTGATAAAGAGAGTGACGTGGGAATGGTGGAAAACCACAAAGCAAAAAACATAATAAGGGGAGAACTGACTACATCTGAACGTCTGCCTCTGCCTGCGAGTGACACAGTGAAACAAATGGCACGGACCTCCCAGCCGAGGCGCGCTGGGGCATATGCTGTCACCACGGGACGGTCGGGAAGGGAGACTGGGGCAGCATCGTACCAGTGCAGCAAGAACACTTGACTTCTCCCTGTGCAAAGGGTTAGACATCATCTTAATCACTGTCTCAGCGAAGGAATGACTCAGTTAAGAGACTGAGCCCACTGCAGAGCTTGTCTGTTGTGAACAAAAGGTCTGCACAGCATGAAGCCCTTTACAGACAGCTCCAGTTCAAATGTGTTCATTACTGCGAGCGTGCTTCCCAATTCACCCGGGGCACTCCTGGAGCAGGCTGGGCACGCGGCTGCCACTCGCGATTACCAAACGCTGCCAAGGCCCGGTACACGAGACGAGCATCCTGGCAGCTGAGCCAGTTAGACACGGGCAGTAAATCAGGTCTCATTTCTGTGTTTTTCGGTGTGTACATCTGTCCCCACAGAACATTCTCGAGAGGCTGCAGAGCACACTCCAGGCTTCACCACGCGCTGCGGCGTGCGGCGGTGGGTACGTTCCAGAGCGAAGGAGATCAAAGGAGCAGTATGGGAGAAGGTGCTCCTGCTACGTTACAAAAAGTAAACTCAGGTGTGTGTCCTCCCTCAGCTCAGGAAGGGACTAGACACTCGGGAGAGCACACTACAGAAGATACTTTCTGTTGGCCAAATCCTGCATGTCAGCTTTGCTGACCCTTTAGTGAAGTGCTGGATATCAGTGGTTCCAAGAAGCTCAGCAGAGCAGTATCAGATAATCCTGTTGTTCCATAAAGAGGGACGATCAAAGCTGGAGGGTAACTCGTAGGTGTTCAGGAAATGCCACATTCGAAGCTAACAACAGACTGACTGCTGGATGCCATTTCATGCCCTGTGCCAGGGCTCATGCCAGCCAGACTGTTTCACTGATCAAAAAGACTGGAGTTCACTTTTACCTCTGACACAGAGATCCCCGTCGAGCCAAGCTTTCAGCTCTGTCTGTGCAGAGGCGCTGAGCATTCAAAGCTTCCAGTGGTCAGAAAGAAAAAAACACTTGGTCTAAAAGTCAGTGCTGAGCAGACTTTGAGAGGGAAAGATGTCAGAGGCCACATCTCAGAGAACAGGCAGACCAGTGCTGTGTACGGTGTTAGCACGTCTGCCAGACTGGAGGTCCCCTCATCATCACCCTCATCTCACCTTGAGCACAACTCCCTCAGTCTCATTTCACAAAACATCACTGGGTCAGAGAAGTTATTTGACTACAAAGTGTTGCTGAGAAAACTCCTGTTTCTTAAGGACCATTGCTACGTACCATAAGGATTAATCAAGCTCTACACAATGAAGAAAAACCCCAAAACATTAAAAATGTAAATGGGAGAAGATTTCACACTCCCTCTGACCCTGACTGCCCAGGGTGCTCAGGACAGCTGGGAACCCAATGTGGGCACTTGAGCTGGGTCAGGTTTTAAGCCTTACCTGAGGACAACAAAGAGCTGGATAATGAGCTGAAGCTTGTTTCTGGCATTTAAATACCTAGGAGAAAAATAAGTAACTTTAATGTCACTATTTTTTTATTTGAATAATAAAATGGGAACATCTTGGCTTCTTGGCCTGGGGACACATGTGTAAGTGAGGTTAGTTCTGCACCACTCTTCTGCATCACTCTTCTCTATCACTTCGTCCTCCAGAAATCAATTAGTCTTGAGTGCAGAAATAACAGTCTTATAATTAAATCTCATCCTATCAAAGACATCAGTTTAACTGAGACTTCTGAGTGACAGTAACACTGAAGAATTCTATCTGTATGAAAATTGTGCATCGTGTTCTTCAAACAATTATTTAAATCTTTATTTTTTTTTTCTAATAATAAACAGTAATTGTGGGAATCGCTCTTGCAGGTGTAGAGCACAAAAATGATGTGCTCATTTCCATCTGCTCATTCAAACTTCACAAACTTCACAAACTTCACAAACTTCACAAACTTCACAAACTTCACAAACTTCACAAACTTCACAAAC
>JANHFX010009191.1:11383-35550 GCA_027560015.1 Chloroceryle amazona
CAAACTTCACAAACTTCACAAACTTCACAAACTTCACAAACTTCACAAACTTCACAAACTTCACAAACTTCACAAACTTCACAAACTTCACAAACAAAAACCACCGTACCCGTATTTCTCCCCGCTCTGCACGGATTAACACCATGATTCAGCCATTCATTTCTAAACCACCCCTGTTGAGCACTAATGTAGATAAATAATCCAATCTCAGATTACCAAGAAAACCCCAGAACATTATTACCACTCCACAGATTTTAGCTGTTTTCTTTGTACTCTATAGGTAGAGAAAAATCTACAGACATTGTTAGCAGAGTATAAAATAAGCTTTAAAGAAGGGAAAGACCCAAGCCCATTTAAGATGTTAATAAAGCCCCCAAAAGGTTATTTTCAATGAACTTCTTACCCAGTATCACAATTTTTTTTACAGAGGAAGGAAACCGTTTAATGTTTTGCAGAAAGAGAAAATACTGAGCTCCTTCAAGAACCAGGGGAAGCGCGCAGAGAGAACTGTGTGGAACTTGGATTTCGGTTGGATCATCACTCACTCCATGTTGCCAACACCCAGAATTTCACCATTAATCATGCAATGTTCAGACTTCATAGCTTCAGCTCCTGGTGCCAGATGACTACATTCAAATATCAGTCTCATGGCTTTGTTGCTTTGAAAGCAAATTTTAAAGCAAAGCCCTCCCTGTTGCACAGAATAGCCAAAAAATTATCTAAAAGGTCAAATCCAGTGATTTTTTAAATTTTTTTTTTCTCAACAGCAGCCTTTTCAGAAATGTGAATAATGAATGATTTTGAAGGACTGTCTCCTGCTATTTTAAAGCCTCACCTCTGAATCTGATCGACTGGATAACAGCAGTCCTGTTCCCTTTCCCTGCAAGGGTGCAGCGGCAGCAGCTGGCTGGCAGCAAGGTCGCTTCTCAACCCGGTCTCCTAAGCCAGCGAGGCTCGGCTGGTTATGTTGCCTTTCCCTCCCTCCAGCTCTTTGCTCAGAGCCTCCCTGCCACCCTCGAAGCCGTGGCCAACTTCACTCACATCTTGCTCAACAGCAAATCTCTTGCAAGAAAAAAAGTCACTACAGGCTTGGTGCAGTCAGTGGTGGCGGTGACAGATGAGAGAGATCCTGAGTCACCCTGTCATGAAAGGGAAAGCTCCAGCATGAGCTCAGGCACCGGCTGTTCTGCTGTTTGTGTGCTGCTGCTGGGGTGGCAGTTAGAGAACGGGAGGGAGTCAAGGGGATGGAGGAGAAGAAATGGATTAGCCAGTGTGGGTGGCCTCTGCATCAGCCCGTATCAGGGTGCTGTTGGGAGAGATGAAAAGGGATGTGGAATGAACACCAGTAAAGAAATCAGGTGAACTGGTGTTGAACTGAAGTTGAATGAAGTTGAGGTGCTTACCAAAGTCTTTATATTAATCCGGTGTGATCTGCATGGAATGCCCATGGAAGTGAGCTGAAACTGTGAACAAATGGACTCCTCATGTGCCAGATGCCCACTGGTTCTCAGATCTCTCATGGCAGTGTGAAACTCTGCCTGTGTGCTCTGCTGAGGCTTCTTAATTTGCAGATAGTGGAACTAACAGTCCTAAAAATATTCCTGCTCCCCCCAGCTCTGTATAGTTCCTCCAGTCTTTCCAGATATCACCGTACTGCTTTGCTCCTCCGCGCAGCCCTAGAGGCTGCACTTAGAGCTTGTGGTGAAAGTCAGTCCAGCAGTAGGCAAGAACATTTGTGAGTTAGTCCTATTAAAACCAGTGCAAGAGACTTAATGGCCCTTTAATGCCCACTTCTTTTTGAACTCTCCACTCCCATAATGTTTTCCCCTCAAGGAGGGGTATTTATGCTCTGTATTTCATGCATAAAATGCATTCAATTGTCAATTCAGAATGAAAGCAAGAAGGCAACATTACCTATGCAAATGCTTTAGCTAAGTGCTTTCCTCATTGTTCCCTCAAGGAAAGAAATGAGACAGCACGTACATAGTGCCCTTCTACAAAATTCATAAACCCTCGTACTAGTCATAGGTATTCGGTGCACATACACGGCTTAAGTTGCTCAGCTGGATGGGTTTTCTTCCTACTACAAGTTTGTGCGAATCAGCCTCAGTGGTACCTACAAATTAAGTGCAGCATTTCCAGAAAGATGCTCCAGCGTACACCCGAAGCGAGGAAATCACAAAGGGATCATTTGCTGTCAAGCTGACTGGCACAGTTTTACTGCTTAACTATAGAATTTGTGAATTTTAATAGAAAAATGGTCTACAATTAGGGTTACTGAAGGATCATTTCTAACAGTGGAAATTGTTGGGGATTTCGCAGATTTGTTTTTCCTGGCTGTTACCATCTCTTCAGAGGACGCTTAAAGGCGTCCACTGCAGTTTAGCAGGTAGGGAGAGTGGCCACGGGGGAACTGGCTTCGTTCTGTGATGAGTCTCCACCTCCACCCCCATTATGTTAGTTTGCTTGTAGCCTTTGCCCAAAGAAAGTTCATTAGTCTGTTGAGGTAGAGGGAGCATCTGCACAGCCCTGTTCCCCAGGCAGGACCAGTGTACCTGTGATTCCCAAAGGTATTTCAACCTGTTTTTAAACGACTATCATGACAGCTGTGTGTTTGTTCTTCCACACAGGCATGTAAATGTACATGTCTGTTTAGATACTTGAACCAAGGCAGCACCCTGCTAATCCCCCTTTCAAACACCTGTCCAGAGAAGAACAGAGAGTTATAGAATGGATCACAAACTGAAAACAAAATAAAGTCTTACTATTTTAAGAACAATAACACGATGTTTAATTAGGAATGCAGCCAGCAAAACCGGTGGAATCTTGTGGCTCAAGTAAGTTTTGATAAAGTCTCAAACAGAACACTTGGTGTTTCTCTCCAGAGAACATCCTATAACCTGTCTTTACAGCCTATAAAGGCAGAAAACTGTCTGCAAATATGCAAAGAGCTGTTGCACAGAAGGGAATAATCTGTTCTTTGGGCTCATGCTGGATAAGACGAGAAATGATGTGCTCAAACTGCAACAGAAGTGATTAAAGCAAGACAAAGTAAAGGAAGTATTGGCAAGGGACAATGAAATCACTAGAATGGATTGCCTGGGGCGGTGGTGAAAGGTCTTTAAAAGCAGGTTCGACAGGCGTCTGTCAGGGATGGTTGGTTTTGATTAAGCTTGGTTTGTGGTAAAGAGATGGATTATCTGGCCTCTGGAGCCCCTCCTGGTTTCTGTGATGCTATTGTTTATCTCGTAGCATTGGAGTAGTCTCTCCAGGGGTCTTGGCGTGCTACAGGGGATGCAGTCAGGACTGTGGACTCCTTCTCCTAACCATCGCAGTGCGGCGAACGCTGCCAAGTGTGTGCTGCCATTGTTTACAAACTCTGTGATGGAGAATGGAGACTGCCTTCCAGCGTCCCTAGTGATCTGCACCACTTCTTTTCTCATGGATTAGAAAGTAAAGAATTTACCAGTTAAAAAAAGAAACAGAACAAACACTGAGGTTGTGTGGTCAGTGCAACAGGCACTGAGACAGAGAGCATTTAACTGGCATCTACCAAACTTCCTAGGCACAGGTTTATTCCACTCCTTTCCATTCCAAAAGCTAAAGTAGAAAATAACATAGCCAGAAATCTAGGTTATAATAGTGGCAATAAAAAGCTCCGATAGACTCGGTACAGATGCTTCTAGGATCAGTACAGTCGGACAGAGTGTACTGTGGTAAATGTTGAATAAAACAGTTTGGCCAGGTCCCAGGGCAGCAAATGACCTTTGTTTGAAAAGCCATGCCTGGCATGGAAAAAGTAAATAAATAAATAAAAGCTTGCAGTGGTTAGGTGATCAAAGCTATTGTTTGCACCACGTTCTCATCAGAAACCGACGTCACAACCTCGGGACCAGATCGATTTGCTTGCATGAGGTGCGATGGGAACTTAGAACTCTGTGGCCCAAGAAGCTGAGGAGGGACAAATACATGGAAATCAGGTTTTTGCTCTTGGGGATTTTTTCCCCCGTGTTTCTTTCTTGTGTTTTGGTTTTTGTTTGTCTTTTGCATGTGCCATTTGAGAAATTCTGTCGGTGTTAAGCAATGACTTGGATAAGAAGCCAGGTAAGAAATGGAATTAAATGGTGTCACAACTCTGTCTTGTGCCATTGTTCCAACATGCTTAGCTCAGAAGCAGATTTAGTAATAAACTGGAGCAGGCATGGAGAAAGAATATTGGGATGATGGGGAGACAAAGAGCCTCATCTAGAGACACCAAAGTTATACTCCAAGTGCAGGCTGCCAGAGGGGCTAGAGGTATTTGAGTTACTGTTCAACTCAGCAACTTGAGAGATAGAAAACTCTGCACATAAATGTGCCCTGTTTATCTTCCAGTAGCAATAGAAAGGAAGAGGAAAAACAGCCTCATTACTTCTTATGACAGTGTTTGATGAATTGCAGAATAGGGTTTTATGATACGGTGATGAAAAATATTGAGAACTATTCCTAATGAGTAGCGATATCCCTTGTGTGCTCTGTTCCCAGGCAGTTATACTACCAGTCTGTGCTTTTATTCTAGACTGGAACCCCTGAAGCAAGGACTGTTCACTTTAAAAAGCATTAAATAATTGAGCCTCACCAGTCCCACGAAACAGCAGCAATGCTGGAGTTTGTGTTCTTTTACATACCCTGGTGAGCACAAGTGGGCTATCCGTAGAAAGACAAACATGAGTGTTTGTCTCTGATGCTGGTGTCCTGAGAGTTTTCACTTGTATTTTTGCTTTTTATCAAGAAAACTATGCAGATATGATCCCTTGTAAGATCATCATGGCCAACACATGCAAAAAAAAAATCCATAGTCCCTCATTATCCTCCCTGTCCACCCCTGTACCATTGCAAACATGCGTACCTTGTACCAGCTGCAAAACCCGACGAGAACTGTGCATGGGAAGGAAATCTCTGGGACAATAATAGCTCTTTCTTTCAGATAGCCATATGACCCTCTGAACATGTCAGGAAACTGAGTTTTCTGACACTCTGCCTTTAATCTTCAAGTGTATTCACAGCCAGAAGTGTGATGACATTTTTATCTTTCCATATGGGCAGAGCAAACAGAGGGAGAGGATGGTCACGCGGATTCTGTGCAGGAGGAGCTCTGAGAGAGTCTAGTGATGAAGGAGCAACTCTTGCTGGCTGGCAACAGGGAATGCTGTCCCCAGTACAAGCAATTTAGGGGTCGGCAGCTGATCCCTGATGAGGTCGGAGGGTTAAAGCCCAAGTAATCTTATCAAAAAGAAAGAAACAGCGGAACTGTAAACTCAGCAACACGCCTGTCAGGTCTGCACCCACCAGCACGCTAAGAACAAAGACAGACTAGAAGGCAGAGACATGTGAATGCAGTGCAAGTCATTTAAGAGAAGAATGCAAAGAGCAGGTAACTCCTTCTTCCCCCCTCACCCCATCCCTCAGGTACACATATTTTTGTCAAGTTTCCAATCAAGTTTTCAGGCAGTCATTGCTTTCCCCAAGAGCAAAGAGAAGCTGGTGGCTATATCACATGGGTAGCCAAACCCGGGAGAGGATGGAGTTAGGTGGATTAGCCCTGGCACAGAAGCACCTCTGTTAAAGGATAAAGTTATGAGTGCCACCACTCCAGGAGTGGGACACTTGGGAATGGCCGCATGGGACCTGCGGGAGCCACAGAGTGTCGCTGGGCACGTAACAGGTTAGTGTTAAAGAATGGCTTGATACTGAACTGCAGCTCAAGTCTTTGTCCCGAGGGCAGCAGCAATGTGAGCTGGCAGAGAATAAACTCTTGCCACAGTTTTTGCCTGAAACAAAACAAGATGCAACTCATAGCTCAGAGATACACTGCTATAGAGAGTTCTGGAAAGAACAGCCCATGCCATTAATTATGCCTAGCGGAGGCATAATGAAATGCAAGGGATGAAAACTCGACTTACAAAAATGCAATTCAAATACAATTTTACAGATGAGAAAATAACAAACCAAAGCAACTGCATAGAGCATTTTTTAGTATTTGACAAATGAAGACTGAATGGTTGAGGTTGGAAGGGAACCCCTGGAGATTATCTAGTCCAACACCCCTGACTGGAAGCGGGATCAGCTAGAGCAGGCTGCCCAGGACTGTGTCCAAGCAGGTTTTGAATGTCTCCAAGGATGGAGACTCCACAGCCTCTCAGTTCCAGTCTTTGATCATCCTTACAGTAAAAAGGCCTTTACTTTGGTTTAAAGGCATTTTAGTTTGCGCCCCAGATCTACACCAGATAGACGCACATGCCTCCTGCTCGCAGGACAAGATGGAGACAAATCATCAGCACATTTCCCCAACTCCTTGTCCTTTGGCCCAAGCATCAAGGAGCTGCTCTCTTGTTTTACTTATTTGACTGCAATTGCTGCTAATGGCACAGACAAGATATTACCAGACATTTCATGTGACATCTTCGGAGGCAGAATGCAAGCTGAGAAATGCTTGAGAAGTTCCCAAGTCTTGGAAATTAAGAGAGACAGAGGCTGTATATCAGGCAGTTGAAAAAACAGAACTAAACCAAACAGAAACAAACACCAAAAGATGTATGGGCTGGCAGGCTCGCCACAGTGCTGTGACCATTTCAACTGCTTTATTTATTACTTGCCTTTTGGAAGGAAGGACAAAAGCGTAAGCCAGAGGATGATTAAAGAGTGAGCTGAGGAAGTTTAGACTTCTTCAGAATAAATCTGAGTAATGAACAGCATTTATTATGACTATTTAAAGCCAAAGTAATAAGGACAAAGGGTAAAGCTACGCTAACAATTAACTATGAATGCTGGTTGTGTTTGTGGCTGCACCACCCAGCTACACCCACATACAGTTTCTATACTCACCTGCCAGAACTTTCCAAGACGCCGATTTCTGCTCTGGGAGGAGACAGAGCTGCTCTTGGCCGCAGCTGCACAATCCCTGTGCCCCATGCTGCCAGCACAGAGCTCTGCCCCAGGAAAGCTCACTCCAAGCTGAGTTCCCTACTCTGATATCTTATCTTCTGCCAGCATCAACTCGCCCAAAAGGCAACCTCAGCTGCCCCTTCTGCCTATGCAGAAATTGATCTGGCTGCTTGTAAGTCCCTGTTGGGCTTTTAACCCTTATTTTCCCTGCAGACTGCAAGCCCAGACTAGGCTTAGCAGATCTAGACCGGTTCCTTCTTATCAGGGTAGCCAGGTGCCTTCCCTGTGCTGCTGATGAGCACAGTGCTGCTGGGTCAGTACTTAAAGAAACACAGCACTTCCCGTGCTTCCAGACACAGTAGCCCCAGTAGCCACCGTGCCTGCCCACTTAGAACGAGCATTGAGATCTGGGCATGCCCTGGCTGCAGTGCAGTGTGGAGAGTCTCAAACATTGCTCTCCTGGAAGGCAAGGGACACAAACTAGAGGTGTCAAGATACATCCTTGCTATGCAGAGTGCAACAAGCATTTATCAGTACTCCACAACCTCAATCCACTTCAATTTCCCCAATAACTTGTTTCATCAAAAGGAAAAACTTCACATTACCGTACCAATTTTCACAGAGAAAGCTGTCACTGTGCATCTTGTCCCGGGTTGTTGTGGTCTGTGCTGATAACACAAGCTCCCAGGTAAATGTTTTTGTTGTGAGATCTCAAAGATACCTGAGATTAGTTATCAGTACTAACATGAAACCACTTGCTTCAGTGATGCTTAAACTTTTGAACAGAAAGCTTCAACGCACAGTATTTCAACATCTGGCTGTAATTACCGAGCTGTGTCAGCTCTCATCAGATAATGGAGCTAACTTCAGCACAGCCCAAAGGTTGTGTTTTGTTAGAGAACAGTCAGAACCAAGGTTACAACTGGACTTCTTCAGAGTTCAAGTCAAGTGCCTACTCGGTACTTAATATGGATGCAGATTGGCAAACTACATTATGTTCAGCAGTATCCAGAGCTCAGCTTTCCATCTCTCTCTCTCTGTTTGCCAGCAAATAAAGTCACACACGATCTTCTCAACATGATTTACTGTACGTGCTTAGGCAGAACCAAGTATTTCCCTGTTTTAATTACTGGATTTGTTTTCCCAGTTCAAAATTCCTTCCACTTTTCAGACTATGACCATATATTTTCTTTTCTCTCCCAGTTTCCCTCTGACTTAGACTATTACCTACTAAGCTTGCAGCCTGTTTAGGTTGGTCAGCAGCTTCAGAACCTGTATGTGTCTCCCCACCCTCTTAAGTCCTTGGATGAATCACTCTTTGCAAGATGGTATCTGTTGCCAGTGTTCAAAATTACCAACCAAACTGTAAAGTTTTAGTTAGCCTGTTAAATTTAGGGCATTTTTGCAGTGACTGCAGCCCAGACAAATCACAGTATTTGCTTCTTTATTTATTTGCATTCAGTCCGGAGCCTGGGCTGGATATTTTTTTGCTGTTCCTCTCAGAAGTTTAAGTGGGAATCCATCACAAAATTGGAAGCTGGATTTCATTTGCTTCATTTCCCTGAACGCAGTACTGTGTGCCATCTAAGAACAACAGCCACAAATCCCCTCTGACGGAAGGAAGAAAATGCTTCTGTTTCCCTCTGTAAATCCACCTACCCCACCGTGCCCCGCGGGACCACATTCCAAATCTTGATAGGGCAGCATGAAGTGCATGACCTTGATACCTTACTTTTTTTTGGTCAGCATTTTAATACCAAAACCCTCGAGGGTTCTGTCTTAAGAGCATCTCTGGAGTATGAAAAATATGGTGGTACAGTGGGGGAGGGAGGAGAAAGGCCGCTTGATCTACCACCTTACACTTTTCTTCCCTTTATGTAGGTAGGAGAAATCGAGTTTCTGAAGAAAGAACATCCAAGTATCAGTCTGAGAAGCTTTTCCTTCTACTCCTGTGGCTGTCAACCCCCTGCTGAAGTGCAAAAGCAGCTGCTCACCTATTAACTCTTTTTTTCCTGGTTTCTGCAGAGGGTATCTCAGAAGAGAGTTTCCCTGCCAATCCCCTTTTCAGGATATCGTAGGTTCCACAGACAGACCTCACAGTCAACTGGAACTGCAGTTATATCGGGTCTAAGGACTGTTTGAAACAGCCATGAAATACTTGCATAAGGGTTCTGCTTTCCAAGGTACTGACTTAGAGAAGTAAATGAGCCCAGGGTCAGTGTGCAGCCACACAGCTGGATCACAGAGGTGGTTTGTCTGTCGAACTGTGACTCTAAGTTTATTACCATTTGCAGAGTTCACACGGTAACTGAAAGAAGCTGCCATAACAAACCATGTCAGGGGCAAATCTCTGTCTGAAACAGGGCGCTCACCCTCTGCTCTCTCTGAGTTTCATGAAGCTGAAATTCAACTTCTTTTGTATTTGGGAAGGCATACAAAATTTTCAAGGGAAATTCACATCCTGCAAGAAGATGACCGTGCAGAGTCTGCTGTAACAGCACTGCAGAGGTAGCACTGTTGTGCCTGCAGTGCCTGTATAGACTCTTGTGCTGCTTTCCTCCCATTTGGATCAGCTGTTCAGAACTAGAATGGGGGTCTGGAAAGGGTGTAAGGGCCACCAGTTGAAAAACCCCTGCTCTGGAGGGATCCTGTCTGGAAATAAACGTTCCCGAGCGTTTCCTTCGACAGGGTGATGGGACACTGTCCGTGCTGGTTACTTGTGTTCTCGCCCCTGCGCTGCTTTCACTCTCTTGTTTGCTGAACAAAAATGTCTTTTCTTGCTTCTTTGCTCCCCGTTCCCGCTGCACGGCCTTGCTGTGACCGCAGGCTGCCTTGACAGGAATCACTGGCTGGAACGATGCGCTTTGCCAAGGTTGTCTTTATTTAGACAAGGTTTCTGCATTCTGAATTCTCTTGTAGGGGTGGGGGGATCATAAAGGAACCATGTGCTGCACCTCGGCTGTGTGCTGCACTGAGGGGAAAGTGCCTTCCACATTCCTGCCTCAGTTTATCCTCTCCCCTTTTTACAGGGAAAAATCTGGAGCTTCTGAATAATTTAGCAGCATAATAGACAATAAGGACTTTTCTTTTTTTCTCTCTGAATACAAGCCCAGGTTGTGGACAACCCTCCTGGTTACTGAGATAGTCAGGGCAGTAGCCCGAGCTCACACCACCCAGACACACCTTTTGAGAGGAGTGACAAATGAACAGTGGCTGGACTTTTCCTCCCTTCACGGTACACCAGCCCACAGCAGCCTGCGATACAAAAATATCCTTCAATACACAAAAATATCCTTCACTGCTCTCACTTCTTATTTCCTCTCATAGAGGGGGGAGAGGGCTCAGACAAAACAGATAATCTTTGTTCAGATAGGGATTTAAAATGGTCAACTAACACCACTGATAACACTGCCTGTTTAGGATTCTTATGTACCAAAGGGAGATATTTTGCAGAAGACAAGTAATTTGTAACTCTGGAGCAGAATCTGCACCATGGGACAGAAAAGCTCTGTCACCAGTTTGAGCCTCCCCGGTGAATCCCGTCCGCAGGCACCACACCTTGTCTGCCAGTGCAGTTTGTAAGTGCCCCCTGCAGAACCAGCCTTCCTCTGTGGTCGTGTGATGTGAAACAGTCCTACCAGGCAACCCCAACAAGCGTGTACAGTCACCCCGGAGCGACAGCGTTGCTGTCATAGCCACAATAAATCATAAAGCTGGGGCTCCCCTTAGGGGTAAAATTTCCTCAGTACCAGTCAAGGTACAAATGTTATTTTCACCCTTAGCTTTGCTGCATCTAAATGATTGGACTGCTTATGTGAGTGGCTTCGCCTGTAAATACCTCTAAATGGAGATGTGGCACATGCTGGGGCAGTTAGTTACTGAGGGCCATCTAGACTCGTGGAGAGAGGACCACATCCACAATGCTTACAGACTAACCTGGCTGGTCATGCACAGAAAGGAACAGCTCTCGCCATTCCAGTAGATTCATCTTTTCCTAGAACTAAATGCAAGATCTGCAGTGAAAACAAAACATGTCGATAGTCTCAAGGCCAGGGGCATAGCTGAAGAGGTGGAGCCCTGAATTCTGGTCCCCAGTCCACTGCTGGCTAGGAATTATCTTCAGTAACAACAGACTAAATCCCAGACTTCTGCTCGGTTTTCTGCTATTGTGATCTACTCTCCATTTTTCCAATGTTCCAAATGGCTTCCGAAGTTTAATTACATGCCTTTTGTTATTTTACTTTGCAACACTTGTGATCAAAGAGTCACCGAGCGTGGGGGGCTCTGAGTTGCTCACATCACATCACAAACAGGCTCAGAAACATCTGCCCTGATGAGCACATCTGTCGAAGCTGGCTGCTGAATTCAAATAATGAAGTGCTTTTTTTGTACATATATTTTGGGTACAAAACAAAAGTGGAAATTTTGGGTTTCCTTTTAAAGTCTTTTTTATGGGTTGCCTTTTAAACTTGATTGAAGACCTGTGGAATTCTAGACTGTCCATTCTCTTCAAAACTAGGTTGTGTTTTTTTCTGACGATTTGATGGAGGTATTAAAGAGAAAAACAAAAGAGCACTGTCCAGGTTATCCCGAGTGGGAATGAGTCATCTGCAAAACTTCAACTATTGCACAGCACAAGATCATGTCTTTAATAGCTTCTGAAATGATTTGAATCAAGGACAAGCTGCAAAATCATGGCTTAGAGAAGGAACACACAAAGGTTTCCAGGTGGTACCTTTTTCCCCATGGGAGCCAAATAACATTGACCTACCTTAACTGCAGTTTCTGTACTAAAATTGCCAACAGAAACAGTACTTAACTGTGCAGGTGAGTCCCAAGATGTGGGTTCCCATTCGCCAGCAAGTGCACTCAAAGAGCCAACACCTGGGCTTGCTGAAAATTAATCCTTCCTGTAAGGAGAGTGTTCCTCAGACAATAACTCATTCACAATCTTTGCTTTTTCTGTGCCTGCTACACAAGGCAGAACATGCTCCTTAGATATTCTCCACAGCACTGATATTGATCTCCACCCAACAGCCCCAGAAGAATGGAAGTACAACCAGGGCGATGGATAGAATTACAGTACCTCGAAGCAAAGCAGTGACAGATTAATAGTCCTGCAATAACTGAACAGCACGACAAAAACAATATGCTGTGGGAACCATAAATATGTGATTATGAAATAACAAACCAGGATTCCTTAAGTGCCAAAGACCTTCTGACATTCCACTTAAAAAACTATAAACCTGCCATGGCCCAAGTTAAGTAAATTCCTCCCAGTGTATTAAACTCTTTATTTACAGGCAGAGTAATTATAGTGGCTCTTAGTGCAAATACGAGATGCCCACTCCAGAGCATGCAAAATTAAATAAGGACATTTCATACTAAGCTGAAAATCTCCCTCTGACGGTCGGGGAAAGCTCCCATCTTCTCAGGCAGGAACAGCCTGTACCCACACCTGCAGCCTCCTCCTTGATGCAGTGGGAGCAGGAAGGGGTTAAAGCCTCCTGGTTGCTGTTGATGTGGCCAGGAATGGATCATGACCCACGACAGGTGTAAACAGAACAGGGAGGTTTTCGGCAAGAGGAGCGAGGTCAGATGCCAGGAACAGGAGCTGAGGACTTCTGAGCTTTAACCGTGATTCTGACATTGACTTTTTATGAGGTTGGAGAAGAGGGAGAACTTCACAACAGGTTGGGGAGGGATCAGAACGCTCACCGACCTTTCAAGGGAGTTCTGCAGGTTAGCCAGGCTTTATTTCCATAGTGCTCTGCAAGTGAAAGGTGCTCAGAGATGCACTTGGTGAGAAAAATTTACAAGAAGCCACAGACCAAACCACAGCTGCAAAAGCTGTG
Organism: Chloroceryle amazona; assembly: GCA_027560015.1. Taxonomy (NCBI): domain Eukaryota; kingdom Metazoa; phylum Chordata; class Aves; order Coraciiformes; family Cerylidae; genus Chloroceryle; species Chloroceryle amazona. The sequence continues at coordinate 24,163 of JANHFX010009191.1, forward strand.
AAGTGTGTGCTGCAAATTCAGTGGCAGCAACGGGAATGATTCAGGTAAAAGGAAGGAACAGGGATAATATCGAGAACCAATTTGGTTTCCAGTGTCTGAATATCATCGCTCTGTAGGTCATGAGGCTGCCAAAGCGTGACTGCATGAGAACATTGGCTTGCACCCCCGTTCCTAAGGCTGGTGAGTAATTACCAAATGGACTCCCAAGGATAGTGCGCAGCCAGCGCCTGATACTGGAATCTAAACTGAACAGTGTCGAATCAGCTTCAATATGCCTTGGGAAAGGATGGAAGGTGAAAGTAAGATCGAGGTCACTCTCGCAGCCCTCAGATATAGTCGCTGAATAGAGGTTTGGGTGGAAAAGAAAGTGAACTCTGCAGGGTAACTGTCTTTAGAAGGATTGGCACAGGACAGTTGTATTGTAAGCACTTGGGGACGCCAAGGCACTGGAAGAGCCACACAAAGAAGCTTAAGGCTGAGGAGGAATCATGGCCACACGATTTGGCAAGGAGATGGAACACAGTAGTGCCAGTTTATCCAGGGTGAACCGGAGACCGGGCTTTTTTACCTTTATATTGTTGTCTCTGCAGCTGTTGTTCCTCCTTTTTCCTCTCAAAATTTACAATTTCATCCCAAATCAGTAAGATCCCACCCTTAAAAATGACTGGAAAGCATTCCCTGGAACGATTGCATACAAACCGTTCTTGTGTGGCTGAGAAGAGATAGAGCTGGATAAGGAATCGTATCTCACTTTGCCCAATTAGTCAGCTCAATGAAGGCAGCAATCAGCCAGTAAACAAGGCAGAACCTGGCACCTTCTTGCAGATAGACTGGTAGATAAGACAGGATGGAGGGCACGTGTCCCCTGTTACCCAACAGGCAGCTCGGATGGATTTGCAGGGTCGTCACTGAGCTCTGGAGCAAGAGCAGAGAGATTGTTGAAAAGAGACTTTGCAGAAAAAAAGACGAATTGGAAACATTACAGTGGACCACTCAATGCCTTTGAGACTCACTGGGGTTTTTCAGTGGGACTTTAAATATTTGCTCTCTCAGTCATGGAAACAACTGATTCCTTTGAGATCATTGTTTTTCTTAAATCTTTTTTCCCGGGAAGGTCATGGATAAGACTTCAGCCTTATCTGCTGCATTATTATACACTCAGATGCCTCCTTCTTTGAATCAGGTCTCAGATTCTTCAGGCCTGGCTACATTCCATCAGAAAGTACAGATGGTTTGGACTTCACACAAACCTCAGAGGCCAAAGGATTGGGGAGGCTCAGAGACATGCAGAAACCTCACCCTCAAACTTCCCTTCCTGGCCTTTGCTGTCTCTTTGCGTATCAGTTGCACGGGAGAGTAAAAGCAGCCAATTCAGATTTCCTTGTTTGCCGCGTGGCTCATCGATCAAACTCTCCGTGTGTGTGTCTTCCCAGGTCTAACAGGATTATTTATAGATAAACCAGCATCGCTCTGGTTGGTTCAGGTCAGGTTTCTCCTTGCACTCAAGCCCAGGCTTATGACGACTCGGTTTTAGGGCTGGAGAACCTTTTGAGCTCCACTGGCTGCGCAGCAGGCTGATTGCACTTCTGTGCCTGTGAGCCGAGAGCATCTGACACACGGAGCGCGGGGCCGAGGCCAAGGACGGCAGCTGGACTGCTCGCCCCGGGAGAGCTGTGCAGAGCTGTCTTGTCTCATATGAGGCTCAATGCCCCCAAGGCACTGAGGCCATTGAGGGATTGCAGTCCTGTTGCAGGGCTGTAGGAAGATCAAAAAAGGGAAAGGGAGGACTATGCACCACTAAAACAAGAAGAGGGAGAGCAGCCCGATAGTTTATTTCTCAGTTCTTCAGCTGCCAAAAATTGTGTGGCCATTTGCCTTTCCTTTTCCCTGGGGTAAAGTCATGGACATCAAGGGGAAGATCACTTGCTTGGCTTTGCTGTGGTCTCTGGGACAGCCACTCTTTGCATTTCTTCTGAACTTATTTCTCGCAGGCTGAAAACATTTTGGATTTTTTTTTTCTTCCACATGAAGACCGGTTCAGGCCACGTTCAGCAGACAGTACGGATCTAAGGTTGTGAGGCAGGACCTGAACAGTGGCGATCAATTTGAAATCGACTGCTCATTTTGTTTGCTTCTACTTTACTTTATTTTGGTAACATTTTGTCTGTTTCATCTATAGAGCAAAAAACCAGATGCCCCTGATGAGCTGATGAGTAGCACTAGTTAAGAGCCAGGAAGCTCTAAATAATGGGTTGAAACTCTTGGCTTCCTGGGAAATGGTATAAACAAGGTTGTCAGACAACTGACAAGAGATTCTGACCCACAGGAATTTCATTTTCCTTTTAAGCTGTGTTTTCTAAAACACGGGTATCTTGCCTGGCTTTCTGCTGTGGAGGTACAAACACAATGTTCATCCTCCAGCAAGACGGGTCTTCAAAATCCACGGCGCTGGCTGCACCTTTCGAACACTTCCAAAAGCCTCTGCTTTCAGCAGAACTGATGGACACTGTGGAGTATGTGCTTCAAGGGATCACGGAATGTACCAGCTTGAAAGAATTGTGGAGTGTGTGTTGATATGCTGGACCAGCTTTGTTATATGCCTGGCTGAGCGGCTGCGAGGGAAATCATCTAACAACAGTTTGCTGTTCTCTGGGGCTCGGCGAGAGCTGCCTGCTTGCTGCGAACAAGACCAGAAAGTTTGTACTTCAGCCTGACGCTGTGTAGGTTAGAACACGGCACTGTGCGTTTCTGAAGGGTTACGACTGTGGCTAGAGGGACTAAAAAACACAAAACAAAAGTCATGAAAAGAAGCAAAGTGCAGCTCTGCGGGAGCTAGCTCAGCTGCAGGGGCACGGCTCACCCACCACCGACCGACCGCCCCTTCCAGCCGACTGCGTCCAGCATGGCCCGGGCTTCAGGGGATGGAGAGGAGGCCAGACACGAGGAGCCAAGCTGGTGCTTGGCTTCCGGATGGCAAGGAACAAGAAGCACCAGCATCAGGCCTCCCCTCTGCCAGCAAAAGGCAGCAGCTCACCGCAGGGCAGAGGGGCTGGGAACCAGTGGCCGGCTGGACACGAGGGTGGCAATCGGAGAGCGGCTCTGACAATGAGCAAGGCTGTCTGGGGAGGGGTGGACACCAGGCCAGTGAAGTCTGCACTGAGGACAGGTCAGGATTTCAAAACCTGACTGGACAGAGAAGGCTTTTCTAGTCCTTGCTTTCACCGGAGGCCTTGATGTCAAAGGACGGGTTCCTGAGGGGCAAAACTGAGAAACAACAGCATACAAATGTGTGCAAGTACTGGAGACTTTTCTTGTTTAATAGGGAGCTACGGTAACAACAACAAATACGTTGGGGTTTTTTTTTATTATTATTACTAAAGCTGCCAGTTTCTTGATATTTCAGAAAAACAAGACATCTGCCAATAATTTACAAGCACAAAAAGACTCCCCAAATGAACATTTTATGAAAGTACCCAGAACATCACATGACGAACAATAATCAGCTCTATAAAGGAGGCTTTGGACAATACAGTTCCAGATACAATTAGGTAGAATTTTAAAGACAATAAATGTCAGTTATTGGCCGAGCAAGGCACAGACCAGCACTCTACTGCGTAGCAGTTCTGCTCTCAGCCCACCAAAGGGTCAGAGAAGGATCGTAACCATTAACAGCTTTCCCTGTCTCCATTCCCGGTACGGAACAAGACTGTGGCCATTCGAATGCGAACCTAGCACTGAGAGCTTGAATTACAGGAGGTTGCATTTGACTTAAAGCTTTTCTGAGATTTCACATTTTATAGCTTAGGGAGATATTTCTCAGCCATGTATCAGAGCAAGTATTGATTGCACAGTGCTGCTAATTGTGTAGCTCCTGCTGTGTCCGTGGCTCTGTGCTCTCCAAGGCAGGTGCCCTGCGGTGCCTGGCACTGCGGTTCTCTGCTTGGTCAGAGCAGGAGCCTGTATGAAAGGTGCCAGGGCTTCTGCCTGGCTCCTGCACCTGCGCTGTCTCTCCAGAGCAAAGTGATGCAGGCAGCAGGGCACGGCAGGCACCAGCCTCGGCCCCTGTGGAGCTCAGACATTGCTAAATGGGGCAGCTAGACCCAAGAGATGGAACGTGCTGCTGGGTCTCCGGATTTAGATGTGTTCTGCACAGACAGCACGAGGTTTACTGGTGAACAGAAACCTGGGAACAAAGTGCTTTGGCTGTTCCTGTAGCACACACGCGTGTAGGCACCTCTTTCATTCTCTGGGTTCCTGGCATCTGCAGGGGCTGAAAAAACCCTGGCGTGTCTGTGTCTCTGTGCATGTGTCCGTGTGTCTGTGTGTGTGTCTCTGTGTCTGTGTTCGTGTGTGTGCACGAGTGCACCTTTGTGTGCTGTTAAGGCTGGAATTGGAACAGCAAAGATAAAGACTAAGAGATAAACACAGCATATTGCTCCCCATGGGAACAGCGTTCCAGAAATACTGCTCAGGATGCAGAAAGGCTGGAAGTCTCTGTTGCATCCTTACGGCAAGATTTACTGCCCTGTAATGATGCCACTAACAATTTTTCATACCATAAGCCAGGATTGTTCTATACTAATTGAAGGGCATTAGGAGGCAAATAGCTAAAAACCTGTTTCACCAGCAGGTTTCTTTTGTACTGCAGAAGAACACTTGGTATAAAGTATTCTCATTTCTGTTAAGGATAAGACATTGGACTATGTCTGTCCTGGTCACTTCAGGCTCCTGCACCAAAAGATTTCTTTATTTTGATTGACGGGAGACACTTGGGAGACACTGTGCTACCCCTACATAGTGATTTTAAGTCAACAGTGTATTACTATTAGCAGGACAAAATCTGTTATGTCTTTTTATGGCTATCTATCTATCTATCTATATGTGCACTGGAACTCCCTGGTCATTGCCATCCCTAAAAGTCTTCACTCTTTCTGTGCAGTATCACCTCAGGGTACCTGTGTTATAGATTGCACCTTTTGCTGTGCACCACAAGAAGAATTCATTTACAATCTTCGAGATGGAGACCCTCAATCCATTAGAAGCACATTGCTGCATTCTGGTATTTCTTATGCTACAGAAAATTAAAAAAATTAAGACTTGAGACCAATAGGAACTTGAGGGTGATTGTTACCTACAGCAGGTGATTGCCACATCATCGGTGCAGAGGCGGTTCCCTTTTGTACATGAGCACGATATGCTTCATTTCGGTCAAATCCGCAGGTGCAACATGTGGTACCTGCTGGGATGCTGACCACCCGGTCCTGCCCAGATGATACGGAATGTAGACAGTTCTGTGATATTCTTCAGTTACGTTACAGGGTCTTTAAATACCAGTGTTGGAAATAAGACCTTAAAGCAACCCCGGAGACATACTAAGGAAGAGCTGCGCCTGCTAAGATGAGACAAAGACCAGTAACGTTAGGAACCCCAGACAAAGGAAAATTTTCTGATGCTTCCTCGAGATCCTCAGAGTACTCCAACGAGCAGCAACAACCAAACATCAGCTGTGTATTTAAGCCTGGATGAAATGCTGACCTGCTGAAGGCAGCAGCAAAGCTCCTGTGGACTTCAGTAGAGCCAAGGAATCTCCATCAACCTCTGGTATCTCACCTTAGGTGGCCATCCCTGTCCAGCAGTGGAAGTGGCCTTACCCCAGGCTTCTCCCAGCTGTACACCGGGGAAATGGCTCTGTCTGCATTTCTGCCTTGGACTGGATTCCATATAGGAGCTGACAAGTCACAACGCCACATATTATCTCCCCAGCTCTCCAGGAACTTCAAGCGCTGCCCAAGATGCAATTAGGTGAGACACGACAAACGGTACAGATGTGGGTGTCATTAGGAATGAAGCCTCTTTAAAGTTCTTGGCACCGCAGTGATTGCCTTTGAACACTCAGACCAAGCACTTCAGTCATTTCTTAAGGTGTATGAACAGGCTATTGTGAAAATCTATCCCAATTTGTAAGGAAAATACGTTAGTGATTCTTTGAAGGCGATGGGGATGAAGTTGGGAGAGGAGAAGAATAACATTTTGAGTGCTTGTAACCCCAAAATATTACCTGAGACATCTGCGTGGCCCTGTATTCCAAGGAAGATTTTTTTCAACATGTGTGAACAAAGAAAGGTGTTTGAAAGCCACCGGGCACGTTTGCTGCTTTCTGAGTGAGGATGCTGCTGGTTGCTGAGCAACCTGGCTCTGTCCTGATGCTGCTCCTGGGCAGTGACCAGCCGGTGGATCCTGCTGCATGCCAGGAATTGACCAAACTCACCTTCCAGAGGCTTTCTTCTCGAGAGGAAACGATGCTCAATCAATCCCCCCCATCGCTGGGACGAGGCGTTGCGGGGCGACTGATGGACAGAGCAGGATCCTCTCACTGATCTCTGCAGAAACATCATCGGAACTCACTGAAGGCAGTGGCAAGAAGCCAGGCAACTCCCTTCCCTGGAGCAGGCGATGTTTGGGCTCTCTTGGGTAAAAGCAGCGGGAGTGTTGGATGTCAAGGATAAGTACAGGAGGAGGTAGGCAACCTGTGGTCCTAAATCAGAAGGATGCAACACATTGAGCCACAAGAGATGTGAGACATTTGCACATTATTTATTTTCACCTGTATTATTTCAACCTTCGTGTGACATTAATAAGGCGGGTGTTCTGTGGTGACTAGGTTAACCACCTCACTGCTGGGATAGACCAAAAGGAGTAGTACAATCAAGATAACACCACGAGCAACTGGCTCGACTTGCTTTAAATGAGTGGAAACAAAACTGTTGAACTGTGCGCTATTGGCCTCGTTTGCAAGAGATTAATGGCAAAAAATGATTGATTCCGCTCTTGGCAAGCTCCGCGGGAGTACGATAGCATTTGAGCCCTCAATGGCTGTAGGTTTGTGCTCTTAAAGATCACTTGGTGTTGAATTTTTATTCAGGAAACAAAAGAAAACAGCTATTTAATTTGAGTCTAGAGAGAAAGTTTTTCATGTCATGGCTCCTCTCTATGTGAAAAATGTTATTTGCTGCAGTTCTGAGCAGCCACACAGGATACTCCGAGCCAAGGGATTTTATCAGAAAAAGTATTTTCTTGGTGTCCGATTTATTTGACAGCACTTCATAAATAATCATTTTGGTCCTGATCCAGCAAAGCACTTAAATGAATACTTAACATGGAGCATGTGAGTATTTCCTAGATTTCAGCGGGACTATTTACATACTTAAAGATGACAACGTGTGGAAGTGTTTTGCTGGATGAGGTCTCTTCAGGGCCTCTCCCTGCCCCAGTCAGGTCTCACCCTGCTGTGGTGAAGTCTGACAGTGTGCCTGTTCAGTGATGCAGAATCAAGACCATCATCGTTTTTTCTTTTTTAACTCCTCATGCATTTAAATTGATTACCCCTAGAAAACTCTCAGTAACATCTGCAGATCAACCTCAGCTTATAGTGGAGGAATCTTAGAAATATCTGCAGGGGACTTTGAAATTCACCTTTTAAAAGAAGTCTTTCCAAACAGATGTAAAGAGCCTCAATACATGCTGTTGAGAGAACGGGAAAACAAATGTCAAAGCCTTACCAAACTCAAGCTGAGAACAGGTCATCTCCGAAACCTTGCGTGATGCCTGAAGCAGAAGTAGGGCCAGGGAACAAGTCCTTTACCCTGCTGTTCTCTCAGGATAAGTTTGTTTGCCAACTCTGCCAGCCAGACCAGGTTTCTCCTCTGCCTTCTGGGAAGCGGAGAGGCCAGCATAGCTGGCTGGCTTTTGAACTCTGCTCTCCTCCACCCCTGGTGAGGGGCTGGTTCTGTGCAGCGCCGGATCAAGGGCAGAGCCTGGCAGGGGTGGCCAGGGAACTGAGCTCAGAGCCTGGCAGGGGCGGCTGGGCCCTGGAGACCCTTGGCAGGCTACCAGCAAGGGGCTGTGCTGGGCTTGTGGGCATGTGGCTTCTCTTCTTGCTGCCTCTCACGTGGCACATACCAAGGATGCTGCCAGCTCCCTGGGCCACAGGGAGGAATGTGCTTTAGCAATACCTTCTTCCTACTCCTTTCCCCTTTTTCTCTAAGCACGAAGCTGTTACAACCTGAAGGAACATATTCTACCAAGCATTCAGAGAAGCAGATTTTCCTTTGACTCATTATTTTGTAACAAAAGCCACATGTACTTCAGTTAGGATGAAACTGCTTTGTGAAAAATACCTATTTTCACTGATGGCCGATCTTCCATCTAACCGATGAGTTACCCCATTAGAAACACAAGCAGCTGTGGGCAGATGGCAGAGCAGGGCAGGGCTGGTGCTGGCAGCCCCAGGAGCTGTGGGCAGAGCTCGGCGCCACACGGGGCCGGTCCAACCGTCCCGGGATCCTTGGCTTCGTGCTGTCAAAACAGCCGGTCTCTCTGTATGATGCTCCAGAGAGACTGTTCTGGTTTGAGCTGCAGCCCTTTCAGATCAGACACCCACCTGGACTACTGATTTTAATATTTTACATCACAGCAAACAATGTATTATCATTCTTACACCCAGGATTAATGAATAAACCCAAATACCACTGGAACATTAGAAAAAAACCTTCAGTATTTGTGAGACAGTAAAGCAAAACAAAATAGTTTCAGCCAGCCTCAGCATTTTAGCAGTAGAGAGCAATTAGATGCAGGAACACCTCCTGTTGAAGCACTGACAGCCGTGCACAAGCTCCGAGCAAACCATCCTGAACATGCTCTCCTACTTCGTGGAGCAAAGCATGGACTTGCTTGGGAGAAAGGCTCTTCCCTGGAAGGCATGTAGGCTCATGCTGCTGCTCATTTTTCACTAATTTCATAATCCAAACTGCAGCTTAGCTTGCTGCAGAAAGAAGATAGGTACATTTGCATAGGTTTTGTCTGGTCTTCCCATAAACGATGCCTGTTTTCCTGTGTTAAAATTTAGCTCTCAGGATTTCAGATGGAAAGCTGATATTGTGGCTGAGTTCTAAGCTCTAGAAAGTGATTTTATGGAAAGGATTTAACTCAGCTTTAACAAACCTAGCTAAAATAACTGTGAGACACTAAGGAAAGTTACGTTAGTGTGTTTATGTAGTAACTGCAAGTAAAGCACTGTGCATTAGCACAACAGATTTTTCTTTGCCAACCAAGTATAGAAATTAAAAGGCATGAAGCCTTTAAAAAGCAGCAGGTACAGCCATGTACATACACACCCAGAAAATCCATTAACTTTTCATAATTTTACAGAGAAACATGTGAATACCAGGAAAACAAAATGCTCAAAAGATGCCTTTTCAGGAAATAATAATAATAAAAAAAAAATGAAACAAAAAACCAACCAGCTTCTTCTAAATTATGTGAAGATCTAATCACAAAATTGCTTCTGAAATAATGCATCTTAACCACGTAGACAATCAGTCAAAACAAAAGTGTTGGCTCTGTAAACGGAGAGGAACATCAAGCATTTCGCGGGCAGTCTGTAGTGCGCTGGTTGTGATCAGCATCTCACAAACCCCGGCAGAGAGTTTCAGATTGGGGGAAAACCCATCACCCGCACATGTTGCAAAGATAAGAGAGGCTGGGGGAGCACGGAGAGAAGTGGGACAAAACCACCCCGAGACGGGAGCCAGGACACATGGAAAGGCCCAGACACGGCCCATCCCAGGCAGGAAGGGCTGCTTGAACACAAAAGGTCTGACTTGTGCCAGGCTCTTCACAGCTCGCGTTGTTTTCAGTGCTTATGAACTGAGGACGTTTGTTCCTTGGTGGGAATGCTGGTGTCGACCAAAGTTCTTACCCAGCCTGCCAGAATCGCACGTGTGAACAGCCTGCTTTTTGTTTAAAACACAAAGCCAGCTGCTTCTGCAGGGGTTTTACCTACACTCCCGATTCCCAGCTTTTTTCAGTGCATTTCTTCACAAGAATCCTTCCCTTGTTGTTTTCCGGAGTCCATACATCGTACCCTAGAGGCTTGGAGGCTGAAAGAGCAAAACAGGAATCTGCATCCCCTTGGCAGGTAACTGCAGGGGTTTGAGACCACAGGCAATGTTTGGGGCAAGGTTGGGTTCTTTTCATCATTTACAGGGGATACCATACCAAGGTTCAGTTGTAAAGCCTGGGTTTGTGCCTCTGGGCTTTCGCCATCATTTCTGCAGCTCTGCGGTAGAGCTGGGCCATCGCTACTCCTGCGTAGCTGGTAGGAAGAGCGAGGTGTACACTCCTCTGTGTCCAAGAAAAAAAAAGAGGTTATTCGAATTAGTGGTACTAATCTTTCAGAAAATGCAACTAAGGCTTTACTCCAGCCTTTTGAAAAGAGATGCGCAGGACCTCGCTTCTGCAGGAGACGTGTCTCTCACCAGCCCGGGAAAAGGCATCATCCTACACACGGGCTCTTCCCCGCGTGGGCACGTGATGAACAATTTGTGGTTAGCACTTGGCCACACGCACGCCCTCCTTGTCCCTGTGGGTTTCTTTACACCCCTCTGAAATGCCTGAGCCGCTCCTGCCGCGTTCCCTTTCCTCACTCCTGGGGTGCTGCTCGTTGTGACTGCGGGGCTGGGGCTCCTGGGCCACACGCAGAGGGAGCCCACCCTGACCCTCAGCTGGGCCGTCTCCAGTGGTGCAGGGGGGGTCGCTGAGCCCTGCAAGTGTTTAAAGAGATGCCCTGCACGTGTTTTACAGGGTCTCCCTCTATTTTCACCTTTTCAGTTTTTAGCTGTGCTTCTTTTTTTTTTTATTCGAGGGCCTATATTATTGTCATTAGAAGCCAGGCTGGTGTTTCATCTGCACCGAAAGCCTGCGAGGTATGTCCCTAAATGGTCTTCCAATGGCTGGGAGGAGCTGGGCACAGTCCTGGGCCACCCCTGGCCGCTGCCAGCCTGCCCCACAGGCACCCGCCGACAGCGAGGGCAGGCGGGGGCAGCGCCGGTGCCATCCTCGCGTCGCACACCAGCCCTTCGCCTGCCCCAGCTGCCGGGCTGACAGGAGGGGGGTTCACCGGCCGTCAGGCACTGTGGAGGATGCTGACAAAGTTTGCTTGGCCATAGTTATTTTTTTATCTTCTATGGCTTGTAAAAGTGTTTCTAAAGGACTGCACACGATTCTTTGTTTTCCTGATTGGCTTTGCTTTCCCACTTTGCAACAAAGGATTACTTTTCCCCTTTTGTCTCCAGAGGGGCTGAAAATAATGGACTTGTTTTACCTTATGCCCATTGACTGATCCACTACCAGATTGCCTGGGAATGCTGCCTACCAGAACTTGCTGCTTTAGGACCGTTTTTACAGGACCAGTGAGGGGAGCTCAAGTCTTGATTATGGTAGGACCTACACTAATTCTGTCTGCCAGCTGCTCCCATAGAATGCGAGACTCTTAGAATGATGGAATGCTAAAAGGCAAGAACCTTAGAATCTGTAGAATCACAGAATCTT
>JANHFX010009193.1:0-10632 GCA_027560015.1 Chloroceryle amazona
GAGGGAAGAGGTGCGGGGTTGGCGTGAGCCTTTTTTGGGTCCTCTTGCGGTGCACATTAGCGAAGAGAAGAGGGGAGATTTAGACTGGCTCTAAGGAAGAAATTTTTTGACTCGTGAGGCTGGTGAGATGCTGGCCCAGGTTGCCTAGAGAGGTATTGGATGCCTCAGCCCTGGAACCATTCCAGGTGAGTTGGACAGTGCTCTGAGCAACCTGCTGTAGTTGGAGATAGCTCCGCTCAGTGCAGGGGCATTGGACAAGATGGCCTTTAAAGGTCCCTTCCAACCCAAACCAGTCCATGATTCTACGAGAGAGAAGTCTGGGATTAGGAGGTGCAGCCTGAACTCATCAAAGCTGAAAGCAGCAGCTAAGTGTTGGTGGTTCCACGCAACATGTGCTGCGAGGGGACTGCTGCTGCTGCTGCCAGTACCTCGGTTCAGCGGGAGGTCACGCCAGATGGGGACAGATGAGAGAGGCCACTCACAGTCGCTCACTGCAGACCTGCAGCGCAGAGAGGCGATGCCTGCCCGTAAGCCTTGCACTGAGCCACCCTGTGCCCCATGCCCAGACACTGGCCCAGCTGTGGGTGTGAAGGGTTGCCCAGGCTTCTGAGAGCCCACCGGGGAAATCTGGTAGCTGCTGTCTCTGCACAACCATTGTGTGCACAAAGTATTGCATTTGGTCATGTGCCAATGCATTGGCTCCTCTGGCAATGGAACTGGTCCCCATCTCCATGGTGGAAGGAGAAGGATTTGGGGGAATGCAGTGTCCTGGTCACCCCCAAAGCTTTGTGCGTGGGAGGGGATGTTTACCCACTGCCAAGGCTCAGCTGCGTGTGGGCCGACCCCCTCTTGCTCAAACCCTTTTCCCATCCATCCCCACATCATCACCCACGTTTTGGGACTGGTGATTTGGCTTGGGAGCCCCAGGTTGGCAGTGGGTGGATACGAGACACTGAGAGTTATTCATCTGATGACTTTAAGGACAAAGCACCCAACAGACAGCCCTGTGTCCAGCACAAGATGTGCTGGGAGGGATGTAACATCATCAATATGCAATTTGCATATCGATGAACTTAATACTGACTCCGGCTTCTGAAGCATCAGGGTCCCAGAGGGTTTTAGGAAACCTGAGGGTCTGAAGTGTGCTTAAGGGGACCTTGAAGGGTGTTTAAATACATCTGTGGAAGCACCATGAGAGCACGGGGCAGCTGCTGGGGCAGGTGCTCTGCCAGAGCTGGCAGGACCCCACTTGCTTCCCAGTCTCTGGAAAATCGGGCTGGTTAGGTGCATGTCCCGCAAGAATCAGTGCTGAGGAGGGGAGCGGTGCTGAGCACAACCTCCGCTGCCGAGATCTCTCCCAGCAGTGGTGACAGTGACACGGAGCTGGGCCAGCACTGCCGGTCAGTCACCTCTGGGTGAGCACTGGGGCCCGTCCCAGTCCAGGGTGACGCGTTACCAGCCTGGCGTCAGGGTTGAAGTGGCAGAGCGAGGGCTGGGGCGGTCCCAGCACCACGATGAGTTTATTCCCCGTGCATGGCCCCACGACGCTTGTTTATTCATCCAAGGGTGAACATGGGATGACCTTGTAATTTATAGGCTGAAGAGAGCAGTGAAATAACAGCTAAAATAAACAAATCAAGCTGTAAAGCTTGAAAACTATGAACTGGCTTCAGCAAATGAGAGTCGGGAAGGAGAGAAAGCAGAGATGGCTCCAAAAGACGTGGTACCTCAGGGTCTCAGCACAGGCTTAGGAGCTGGACACAGCAAGGGTTTGACCCATGGGCTTTGCAGACCTCCGTCCCCATCCCATTTTGGTGGCACTGTGGAGATGCCCGCCTTGCACTGTTTGTACAGGGCTCAGAGTGGCCAGCTGTCTACCAGGCGACTCAAAACAGCCAAGGGGAAGACCAAGTGGAGAGGGCACAGGGCTGCACAGCCACTGGGATGAACACCAAAACCCATCCAGATCAAACCTCCCGTCTTTCAAGTGATTCGGGTGCCCCAGACATGTACATGTGGCTTTAGCACCCTGATAAAAGAGAGGCCTTAAAGAGGAGCATGAGGCTGGTCCTCAAGTGCTGGGCAAGCACCATGTGTGAGCTCTGGAGAGCAGTGGAATGCCCAGATGAAATCTGAACTGCCTCTAACTCCTGGCTTCAGTTCTCCCATAGGTTTATTTTGGACAACAGTAGATTTGCTAGAAATAGTTGTGTAGGGGATGAGGGAAAAAGGGCCTAAGAGCCTGTTGAGCTGGATGTAAATGGTCTCACTTGAGCTTGGAGCCCCACAGGACTTGTCTTTGGAAAGCATGGTTTGAATCCCATCATGTTCTCCACCTCTTCTCAACCTCATCACCCTGTGGCAAAGCTGCCCCAGTTGATAGCTGGGCGTTGCTGGGCTGGGTTTTGGTTCCTTCTGTGCCTGTTGCCATAGACCAAAATGGCCCAGAGATGCCTGCAGCCCTCCCAGGTCAAGGTTGAGCCACCTCCCTGGCAGCTGTGGGCCCCCTGGGCTTAGGGCAGTACTGAAGATTTTCTTGCTGAGCATCGTGGTGGATGCTGAGATCTGTGGAGTGGTAGTTGCCATCTAAACGGGTTTGGGGCCAGGGCAGCAGCTTGCAGGGCTGGAAGCCCAAATGCAGGATGTGCTCAAGAGCCTGGATTCCCAGCAGCAAGCAGCGGTCCAGCTCCTCTCTGATGAAGAGGATGTCTTGTCCTCTAGGCTTGGCAACATAAACCAGAGGGATGTAGGGCATGGGGGAGCGATGGAACACGGAGCTTGTCCATGGCATTGCCCTCTTGACGTGCGTGTTTTGTATGCAGGTTGCTGTCCCCCCGGCCCAGCCTGCTCAACACAGCCAGTGACTCCAGGCTGAACTCCTCGCCGCAGAAGCCTCTGGACCTGAAGCAGCTGAAGCAGCGTGCTGCTGCCATCCCACCCATTGTGAGTACCCCCCAGAAGGGGTCGGGACTGGGAGCAGGGCAGCCGCATGTGCCTTGTGCCTGTTCTTCCACCAGGCTGCGTCCCCTGCGTGGAGCGTGTCGGGGTCGCAAGGATGCGCTCAACACTGCGGCCGGGCCAGCTTGTGGTCTGCAGAGAGCTGTGCCTGGGCAGTGCGAGCTACCCCAGCACGCAAGGTGCTCTCTGTGCAGAGCGTGTTCCCAGCTGCTGGAGCAGCTCTGCCAGCAACATTTGGATGTCCCTTGAGCTCATCTATCAGAAAGTCGTGGGAGGTCTGGGCAGAAAAAGCTTCTCGTTGCCACATGACTGCTGCCTCCCGTTGCTTTAAAAAGCGAGCGTGCACCTTCCCAGCCCTGCGCTTCTCTTCATCTCCTGTGCTTGAAGGATGCCACATAAGAAGCATTTGTGTTCCTCCTCATCTTGAAGCTCTGCTTGGCCTCCCTTTTGGGCTACCCAGTAGCTGTGTACTGAAAGAAGAAGTGTTCTCTGAGGCTTATGGTTCCTCCAGGGGCAGTGCCTTGGGCTTTGACAAAAAGCATCTCGATATCTCCAGGGTCAACACCAGAGGAGCAGCAGCACAGGGTGGGCCGGGAGGAAATCCCTGCTTTGGGTTTTGAGTATTCAGGGAGGACCTGTTGCTGATGCTCTTCCAGTTTCCCAAGTTACAGCTTTAAGATGTGGCTGCTGTATTGTTAAGTGCTACAAGCGCTTAACTCTAGATGAGGGGTTTGAAACAAGGGAATTCTGAGGCTCTCCTGTAGTGTCACCAGCACAGGGCTGATCCTCTTTGTTGTGGGCTTTTTTAATCTCCTGTGGGTGGTGAGCTTTGGAGTCCCATTTGGGCTGGCAAGACTTGCAGTGCTAGTGTGGGGCAGGTGCTTCTCGTAACACTTTGATGTCTCCAAGACTGTTACGGATGTCAGCAGCACATGACAAGTGTCACCAATTCTTACTGCTTTGCAGATTTCCGAAGGTTTCTCGGAGGGGATATTGCAGAGTGGAAGTGCGAAGCCCCAGGTGCCTCCCCATGCCTTGGCCCTTTACCAGCAGCAGATCACGAAAGCCCACGAGTCTGCCCGTGAGGACGTGCCCCCGAGCAAGCTCTCGCAGTCGCAGTCCCAGCAGCAGGCTGAGAAGGAGCAGCAGCAGCAGCCAAGCAGCAGTCCCAGGGGAAAGAGCCGGAGCCCCGCTGTTGGTGACAAGGAAGGTAGGGACGTGCGCGTGTCGGTGCGTGTTTACCCGCACAGAAATACCCGGGGTGTGTGTCTGTGGTGGTGGGGGGGGTGCAGCTGTGGGCAGCCAGCAGCTCTCCTCCCCTGAGGTGAAAGCTCGCCTCAACCCTTGAAAGCTCTTTAATAGCATCTTGAAGCCGGCCGAGAGAGGCACGGCTAATTTCCCGTGTTCATTAGACAGTACATCATGTCTCATTGAGCCCGCTGCAAACACCGGGCCAGTGCGGAGCGCTGAGGAGGTGAAGATTGCCTTTATTAGCGTCTCTGCCATTCACTTGAGAGCAGAGGGACCTGGAGGCATGCCAGGGCGCCGGGTACAATGGCTCTTTTCTACCTTGCTGCCTTTCTATAAAGAATGCTTTTAATGCTCAGCAGGGACCATTATTTCATTTAAAATCAATGCTAATACTGTGACTCGGAGTCCAAAGGTTCCTGTAAAGATTCCCAGTGCTTTCTCCCCGGAATAGCTCTGATGTGGTTTGGCTGCCTAATGAGCAATTCAGAGTTTCCCACCGTAGTGCATCTGAAGCATTATTAGCTTGATCACCTGGGGATCAAGGTTAAGGAGAGACGGGAAGTCCTGATGAGCCCATCCTCTAAATGTGTTTTTAATCTGAGTGTCAGCGCCTGTTCCAGTGGGGAGTCTGTGTCCCTGCCCCTTGCAGCCAGCCTGCGGTTTGGTTGCGTGTGAGGATGAGACGCTGTCAGCAGCGGCGCGACCAGAGGTGCGGGGGCATCGGGCTGTGTGGGTGCGATGTCCCCCAGTGCAGGGTCCTGCATGGGGATGGGTGCAGCTGCAAAAACTACCTGCTTATGCATGGAGGTGGAAGGTGGACGAGGCAGATCTGCAGTGGACCTGGGCTGTGCTCTTTGCTGGAAAATCACTGCACTAGTTCACCCTCCGGCAGCCAGCATCTTAGCAGCCTGCTCTGCAGTGTCCAGGCCCAGGTATTTATTCCTCAAGCTGTCACGTCCCTCTGGACAGAACAATGTGCTTGCAAGAAGACAGTTGGTTGCTGGCACTTAGCCACATTTTCCTTAAACACTAAATAGTGCCTCACGAGTGCCACACCTCCAGAATGTTTTGCATATAAGCAAGGAAGGTGACTGCTCACCTTGAAAGAACGGGAGTTCCTTCTGAGTTGTGATGTTGCCGTGCATGAAGTCCCATCTCCAGCAAATTTCAGCCTGCTGCCCAGGAGGAACAGTTCCCCTCCAGCTCTTCCCCCGCAGCAGGAGGTGATCGATCGGGTTTGATCTCCTCCTGTGCCATAATCCTGTGCAGATCTGGTCTTGCATGGCTCAGCTTCCTGGTGAGCTGGGTGGCACCACCAGCGCTTGGACCCAGAGCTCTACAATGCCCATGTGCCGGTGCTACAGCTCCAGCTTCCTCCTGGCTGCAGGAGGGTGAGGAGATGAGGCAGATTTGTGTGTGTTTGGTCTGAGGTGGGGCTCAGGGGTTGGAGGTTAACTGTGCTGTTCTGTGACCTCTTGGCACCATTATTAAATGCAAGGGACTGATGCCCAGATGGATTTTTTTATGGCTTTGTTCTCTGCAAAGCACTAATGATACGAAGCACTTTATTCTCTCACACCTTGGTTGTGTTCTTAATCCTCCATGTTAATGAAGCTAATGATGCCTCCCTGTACCCCTGCAAACATCTCATCGGGTCTCCGGTCCCAGCTGTGTGACCCCCAGACCCTGTGTGCGTGTGCTGGGCACCGCAGTTGGTCCCAGTTGCACATGGGCCCTGGGGAATCATAAGCTGGTCTTCTCTGTTAATGATGGGAATGCATCTCCCATTTGAAAACTATCAGGCTTGTGATGAGTCACCTCAAGGGGAGAAATTGAGTCCCACAGAGCCCTGATTTCAGTATGGGGATGGATCAGGCTGCAGCTCAGTGTTGCCTTTGCCTCTTGAAGCACACCCCGGCCGTGGATCATGGGTCAAAGGGAAGAGAGACAGATAGTCCTGGCAAACCTCTGTATATCCCTTCCCTCCCCTGCTCTCCGAGGCATCCCAGTGAAGTGGCAAGTGTCCAGACCGCAGACATCGTGCTGCCACATTGCCTCTGCACGGGCCTCGCGTTGGACGGGGGAGCCCAGCGCAGCCTGCAGAGAGAGAGCAGCCCCTGCACCTCCCGCTCGCCGGAGACCAGCTCCACCGGAGCAGGTACTCCCGTTCCTCTCCTGCTCGATAAGAGAGCCTGAGCTCTTGCAGCCGCTCCAGAGATCAACATCCTTCACACCGCTCTGGATCCGCTTCAAAGCCAAGTCTTGTACACATCCTGGCCGAGGCGTTGGCCGCCTCGCAGCCTCTGGCTGGGGCCGTATCGGTTTGGAGGGCGGCCAGCCGAGCGTACGGTACCTTCCTGAGCGCTGCCCTCCCCTGCCTTCCAAGAGGAGCTGGTAATCACGGGGCCGGGCAGAGGCAGGCAGCCCTGCCGGGATCTCGCCGACAGGCAGACGGATCCTTTTTTCCCATTGCCGAGTCGCCGTCGGGCGTATCTTTGGTTATCGCCCGGCGGTTTGAAAGCCAGCGGTATGTTTTGTGTTGATTTAGTTGTGTTTCATTTGGCCTTTGTAGGCGATGGGGAGCCAAGAGCATTAATTTGGATGACGGATCATATAAACTCTGACTCCTTCGCTCCCATTCCAGGGGCTTGATAAACGGTAATAGGAACTCTCTCTTCCCCGCGTAAGTGCTATTTTATCAAAGGCTGGCTGAGTTATAGCCACCCTCTAATGCGGGGGCAATTAGGAACTGGCTGCATTTCACAGGCTGGGGAGGTACGGAGGGGAGGGGAAGGCTCCCGTGGGGAGGGGAGGAGGATGAGGCTCTGCAAGAGCCGTTCAAGGTGCAACGTAGCCTTGGCTGACAGGATCTTGGCATCAGGGAGCATCTTCAGCTGGGACATCCCAGTTCCGATCACCCCCGCAAGAGCAGAGCCAAGCGGGGCTGAGCTGAAGGGGAGAAAATCAGGAAGCGTGGACGTGCCAGGGTCTCTCCGTCAGTCTGGAGGATGTGCCTGGATTCTCCCGGACTGGCAGGACAAAGGGATCCTGTCTGGGGTGCAGCGTGGGGAGAGGAGAGGCTGCAGCCAAGGTCTGTCCCCACCACAGAGAGGTGTGAGCGCCTGGACACCGTGGTGTGCCAGTAATGGATTTCTTCTCTCACTGAAGGGGACAAGAATAATCTCTTGGCTTCTGAGTACACTGAGCATTAATAACGATAATGCAGTAAAGCCTCATTAAATTGGGCCTCTGATAATCTCCTTGCCCTATTATTAGGCTTAGCGGGATTCAGGCATCTATTTTTATCAAAAACTGATGGCTAAAGGCCGGGTTCATTTGTGATTGCTATAGTTTACTGCCCAGTTTCTAATTCCTGGTCAATGCAGACGTTACGCAGATGGGTCTGGGGAAGAAGGGCAGTGCAAAATTAAGTGTTTATTGATTACAAGTAAATCCTACCAAACCTGCCTCTAATCCATCCAGAAAAGGCTGTCTCATCCCTCTGCTCAGCAAAGCGCGAGGCTGCGCTTGGGATGGAGCTGGTGCAGATGAAACCCCTCTTTTCCCTGAAGAACTTGGCAGAGTCTGGGGGTCCCTAGCACAGTTCCTCCATCATTAAGCACCTCTTAGCCTCCAGTCAGCCTTTTCATAGCCAGGGTGAACTCAGCCTGGCATCCAGTACACCCCAAGCCAGATAATTTCAGGAAGCTTTCCTGCCTCCAGCCCCAATGCCTTGCAGAGGACCTTCAAGCTACCCTGCTCCCCACAGAGGTATCCCCCCAGAACCCAGCTTGATCTTCATTTGCTTTTGACTGTCTCATACAGTGTGGTTGTCCCAGATGCTTGGAGAACATCTGCGTGTTTTTCCGTTGCTGTCCAAGAAGCTGCTGCCATTATTTCTGGCTGCTTCCCACAGCCTACAAATGGTTTATAGCCAGCAGCTGTCCTTTAAGAGCAGCTGAGCTTTCCCATCGTGATGTGATCTGGAGATGAGCTTGTTCCCAGTGTGCTGGCACATGGTGGTCCCTGGCAGTGGCCTGGGGCTCCCCACGTGCCCTCTGCCCAGCTGCACAACACAGGCCATGTCATCACCAGCGACCTGGTGCCTGCTATATGTCCCCAAGGTCCCAGAGGGATGCCAACATTGGTGCTTCTTGGCTTTAACCTCAGTGAAGGGTTTGGCAGCATCATCACTAATCCCCCCAGCCCTGCCATGGTGACTGTTGTGGAGCTGTGGGCACAGGCAGCAGCTGACCAGGAGCAGTTTGCACGTGGTTGGGCCCTGGCAGGGAGCTGGACCTTGCGCTCATCACAAGCAGTGACTGGCTGCTGGAGTTAGCCACTGCTCCAGCTGCACACTGAATGCCATCCCTCCTGGGTGGGTGGAGTGTTCATGGAGGTCCTGGCTGGCAGTGAGCGCCAGCAGAGTCACCAACACTGACTTGTGTCCTCCTGCTGCACTTCAAGCATCTGAGTGAAATAAATGCTGGCAACTCCAGGCAGTGACACTGAGGTGTTTGGTTGGGGAATTCAACCTTCATCTCTTGGCTAGGTTGGACTCAACTGGAGCCACTCCCCATGCTCAGAGCTGGCTCTGGCTTCCCCGACCATGCCCACAGGGACCACTCACCCACGGGGACCGCTGAACAAGCTGCTTCTTTCTGTTTCCCTTGCAGAAAAGTCCGTGCATTTCTCGTCCATCACAGAGGCTCAGAAGCTGAGCGTGGAGCCAGCGGCTGCCTCGTGCTGGCCCCCAGTCCTGTCCTACTCCCGGGATGTGATAAAAACCTCTCCCCAGGCAGAGCCCCACTTGTTTCAGTATAACCCACCAGGTAAGTAAAAACCACTGGCTGCATGACCTGTGCCCTCAGTCCTGACCCAGGGCTGAGCACAGGGGCTGTGGATGCAGCCGGCACCGCAGCTCATCCACTTAGATCAGAGCAGCTTTTTGGGGAGGGGGTAAGAAGGAGGGTACAGCAGAAACCTGCTAAGGCATTGCTTTAGCCTGGCACAGAGCTCCCTCAGTGCCAGGGTCTGACAGTGGGCAGGTGGGTCTCCTGGCTCTGGTCGGGGCAGGTTTAGGGATGTGGCTTATCACAGAGGAGTGTGGGTGCTCCCTGCGCTGCCCCGGTGTGAAATTGGGCAGGTTTTATCCCCGGCCAGCTGTCCCTCTCCAGCTGGAGGGCAGACAGGTCTGGTGCCAAACATCCTTGGGCTGCAGAGGGGATGACAATCATTTAAACTATTCCAGTTCTTTCCAAAATGATCGTGTGACTTGGATCCTAGTGCAGGCTGGCAGCTGGTCAGTTCACTGTATCCAGCCCCTGCTCTCTCCCTTGCTCCTTCTCTCTCCGATAGCTGCAGCCACTCTGCCTTCCCTGGGTCTTCCTAACACTCGTGTTTTCCACGCAGGACACCCCATCCCTCTAAACCTGCATGAGAGCTCTCGCTCGGGGCTGCAGAGACTAGCGAGTATCTCCAACCCTCCTCCCCTCATCTCCTCCACCAAGCACCCCTCCGTGCTGGAGAGACCCGTCGGATCCATTTCCCAGGTAGGGTATCGGGTGTGTGCGGTGGAAACGCCTCGTGGGGCTCAGCAGCCTCTCCCTGACCTCTCCTCTCACACCGCAGGGCATGCCCATCCAGCTCCACTCGCCCTACAGCTCCGAGCACGCCAAGGTCCCCGTCGGCTCCATCACCATGGGCCTGCCGCTGACCATGGATCCCAAGAAACTGGGTAAGAAACTGGGGGGTGATTTCTCACATGTTTCGAGAGCAGCAGGAGCGAGCTTGCCAGTGATCTAGGGGAAAGGAGGAACACAGGGCACAGCGAGGGAACGCGGAGAGACCTGCTAAGAGGATGAAAGGATTAGTCCATCAAGAGAGCAGAGACACGGGGAGCTAAATTTGTGCAGTATAGGAAAGCAGCAGCTCGGTCAGGGATGCATCCCAGCCTATAAATACCCTCCGGCTAATACTGTGATCGAAGGAAGGAAATATGTTGTCACTCCCCAGGCCGGTAGGATAAAGAGTAAATGGCCTGAAGTGAACAAAGAAAGTGTTTAGTCTGCAGATTTGGAAGCATTTCTTAACAGCAGGAGGGGTTGGAGCAGGATCGAGTCTGGGGAGGGGGGAGCCAGGCCCCATTTCCCAGTGTGCATGGGTCCCATTATAAACCAGAACTGGGTTTTCAACACCAGCCCTGCTCCTGGTGCAGGCAACACCTGGCAGTGCCTTCACCAGGGCAAGAACAAGCACCTGGCTTTGCTCGACGGTGGCTCTGCTCTCTGCCAACAGTCGCAGCCTTGGTCAAGCCCACCCCAAAGCTGTGGGGACGGCAAAGGCGCCGAGGAGGTGCCAGCCCAGGGCTGGCAGAGATGAAAGCCTCGAGCGGCTGAGGGCTGTGGCCCCGCGCTCCGCACC
>JANHFX010009194.1:1470-23206 GCA_027560015.1 Chloroceryle amazona
GGGGGGCAGACCGGAACCTCTCTGCACCCTTGCACTCTGCCAGCCTTCCCAGACAAGTCCAGCAATTAATTTCTCCCTCTTCACCAGGGATCTGTGTGCTGTTCCCACTGTAGCAACCTGCACAGATTCTCCATGCTCATGCATCCCTTCTGGCCATGCTCAGGGCTGGCTCTACTCTTGCTGCAATCACAGTGGTGGCCACAGCACAAAAAGTGGTAGACCAAAACAGATGTCTGCAAGCTAATGTTTGCCTAAAGCAGCATCCAGGCTTACCACAGATGAGCCCTCCCACTTGTCCTAAAACATACTGGGACACCTTCACAACAAAACCACAGCAGCCATCTGACAAAACAGGGCCATTCACATCAGGGGAGAACCTGGCCATGGAAATGGGTTATTTTTCTGATGTTATCATACACTTGGATAAAGCCAGGAAACCTTTTTGGAGGAGCAGCACAAATACCCCTTTGATGCCCTCCAATTCCCCCACATCCAGCCTGCAAAGCTGGCACAGCCCTGTTGGCCCCTCACCTCCCACAGACCACCACAGGGATGTCCCAGTCACCAGCAGAGCTGAGAAAACACCTCCACCCCAGACCCACCATGTTTATTGAGGTCCTCAACCCCATGGGGGGGGGTGGCATAGGGCAGCAAGCCCTGTCTCAGTCCAAGGACCAGAACCCCAAACAATCAGCGTTTCCACACTAATTTGGGCAAAACAAGGCTTTTCTTTTCCTTCTTTTGTCCACATGGGCTGCGATGCAAGGGAAGGAGCTTTAAAGGCATGCGGTACCTGTGTGAAGTGGAGGGGGTAGGGGTGTGTGTGCAAGCGTACAGAGCTATTAATTAAAATTGCTCAGTCAGATGCTATAGAGAGATTAGTTGTCACATTGTGTTAATGGCAAGCTTGGCAACGCTGTGAGAAGGGGCAGGACTGCCCGCCGTCCCCTCAGCTGTTCAAGTGCCACGTTTATACCCAGCCAGAATGACTAATTGGCAGGTTTTGTCAAACAGAAGCCCTCTTGTTATTGGGAAGAGATCAGTGCCTTAATGAAGGGGAGGGAGGAAGGGGACATGCGGATATCGAGCTGCCACGGCCATCTACTGAGGGAGAGGTCCCATGTGGAGGTACAGCTGTGGTCCCATACTCAGGGCAAAGGAAGGCTGGAAAAGCTCAGGGCCACAGGCTGGCTCAGCACTGGCTTCTTCACCAGTGCTGCAAACCCCTTGTCATCCCCAGAGCTGGGTCCCAATGAAGAGGTGGAAATCTCCCTGCACCCCCCAAATTACAGGGGACGAACACAGGGCAGGCAAGACCTCACCACTCTGCAGTTCACCCTCCTTGGCAGGGAGCAGGTTTTTCTCTCCTTAGTTTTGTTCCCTGCCTCATTTTTCTTGCTACAAGGAGAAAGAGAAAGACTTGAGGAAGCTCCCAAATGGCAGCTCCAGGAAAACATCACATCTTGGTCACTGGAGCTTACTCGTGCAGGCTGGGTAAACAGAGCCCACCCTGCCAGGGTATGAGGCCACCAGTGCCTGCTCTGTCATTTCTGCCCTTCTTCCTCTTTGAGGTCTCTTACCCAAAATTATCTCCTTTTGATACAGTAAGAGCTCATAATCTAGGCCCTCTGTCTGCCTTCCACCAGTTTCAGGGACATGCTGAGCTCTGTCTGGGCACAGCCCCTAGCAAAGCTTTTGGTGAACACAGATGCTGGAGAAGCAGAAAGGCACAGGATGTTTCGTATAAGCACCATAACCTTCAAAAGGCTCAGCTGCAGCAGCCCATGTTTCTGCTCTCTGATGACCAGCCCTCCCCAAATGAGTAAGAGCCAGAGGAGAACATTCTTCTCCCCATTTTGCAGAGAAAGGAAACTCAGATAAGGACCCACAAAACTATATAGGTGTCCAGCATCCTCAGAGCCTACATGACCTTGAAATCTTGTTCTAGTTGATTTCACAAGGCATTCTCCTTGGAAAATTGATAGGTGGAAAACTGACGTACAGTATAACAGTGCCACCAGGCCCCAGGGCTTGCCTAGATACCCCCAATCCAGGTGTTTGCATGAGATTTTCAATCTGGTGATCAGCCTGTTTAGCCTAACCATCATATCCCAGATCTGCTCCTGCCTAGAATAGCTGGTTACCACCCCCCCCAAAAAAAAAGCTTGGCTTTATTTTGTGGATTCAGGCTGTGCTGGAAAGGAACAGGAAGCACATGGAGATGCTCCCATAGGGCACTTCTTCCCCACCAGCACTAATTTAAGAAACACTAGAGAAATGAGCTTTGTGGTGGGGGTATCAACAAGCCTCCAATCTGACCTGCTGCCTCAAGCTGTAACCCTCCAATTGCCATGGGTGAGGACAGATTCCCACCCACTACTGCTGAACAAGGCCAGCCACACTCAGTGGGAAGGTGATTTTCTTCCATGGAGGGGCAGAACATGGCAGAAATGGGCTATCATCCCTCTGCCACCTCCAGACAGCTCTTCAGGTGAACAGCATCTCACCATGCCAGGTGCAAGGGTTTGGGGGATGGTTAGAGTTCAGCATTAATCATGTCTGAGAAGCAGCTTTTCAGTTGGACAAAACGCCATGGCTCTGTGACAGGATGAAAGCTGTTCAGGCATATCTTGTGCACAGCAAAGTTGTAACTTCTTTTTAGTAACTAATCTAAAGCTAAGCTTGACATGAATTGGACTTTAAAATCATAGCCAGGTGGAGTCATTTCAGCCCAAATCTGAGCTCCATGTTGCCATTCCTGTTTATCACTACCCAGCTAGGTTCTCTAGAAGTTAGCTCAGTTATGTCTACCCTCCAGCCATCAGGAACCTCAGCTGTGTTTCACAGACATGGCAGCAACCTGACCATTTCACCCAGCCCCCAAGCTGTCTGTGCATGAAGATGAGGCAGAGAGATCACCATCAACACCATTTGTCCCTTGAGGCCTGGAGGCCAGATTGGGGTAGGGTGATATAGTAGCTGGAGGTGCAAAAATGCTCACAGTACCGGTGTCATTCACACCTTCAAACAGCCCAACTATAAACAGTTTTTGGAAGGTGACTGCATAACACCTATACAGTTCTGCAAGTCATGTCCCTTGGCCCCAGGGTCTACTTGCAGATGGCAAATCAGCCTAGTGTGCTATTCCTTAGCATTGTTCCAAGGCAGTTCAAAACAGAATGCTGACCTTCTCCATGTTCTCCCTTCTGCTAGTTTCCTGCTCTTTTACTTTTTCCCAGCTACCATTTCACAAAGTCCTTACTAAGCAAATTTCTGCGATTTATTCATTGCCCATCAGCAGAGACAGTAAGAGAATGTGTCCTGAAGTCTTTGCTTCCTTTGCAACTCCGACATCTGCAAGCTTAATCTTTTCTTCCCAAGATGTCATACTGACCTGACTAGACCCAAGCAAGGAAAGCATTGCATTGGACTAGAATAAATAAAACAGTGCTGGACCCAAGCTTTTATTTTGTTCTCTGCTTTTGACCACTTTAAGTAATGCACTGCCATCTCCCATGTAGCAGTTGCCTGTCACAGAAGACACTTTGTTCATGTATTTGAGGCCAAGTTCTAATCACTGAATGTAATAGGGTAAGATGAGTGATAGACTGACAATTAATTTCCATGTTCCCACCAGTAACATTGATTTTAGGGCATTCAGTCTTTACAAGGCACTGAATGCGAGGGAAAACTTGGCTCTGATCTTTTCAGTAAAGGTCAAAAGGGTGATCAGATCTTCATATGGGAGCTCAACTTGTTCAAATGCCCTTCAGGGTTTTGATGTCTGCCTACTCATAAATCTAGGAATTTCCTCTCATTGCATTCGCTGAGGAAGGACCCACTGAGAAGGTCATCCAGACACATCTGTGGTACTTTCCTGAGCCTATCCCTCCACAGAGCACATGCAGAGGCTGTGTTCCACTGGCTGATGAACCTCTATAAGCTGGCTCTAGCAGTCAATCCCATCTTGATCTAACTAGGCACTGATGGTGGCCAGCCCTCCAGTTTGTTCCTACTGTAACAGTCCTTACACTGCACCACCAGCTCTCCCTAGCAGGATGTCTATCTACCCTTACCATCCCAACCCAACTGGAAGGACACATGTCCCACGAGAGCACTGATGAACAATCAGTTAGTGGATGCATGGGAGAAAGCTACCACTTGACCTTTACACTGCTAGAGCATGCTCAGAAATGAACCAATCTGGAGGAATCTATTCCAGCCCTGATTATGGCAACAACACAGGTTGCGTCCTGGCTTATGGTTTGGGGCCTTTCGTTTGAGATCTGGACCAGTTTTTCTCCAGGGAAAGAACTCCACAGTTCAGTGAGAGGATAGCAAATGTAAGCTGCTGTTAAAGCAGCATATGAAGATTGGTTTCATAGTTCACATCAGGCAGGTATAACCCAGCTTCAAGAAACTGAGGACAGAGAAACAGCTAAGGTCCACACAGTTTACAGCCTCAGTTCCTCTGAGGGGGAACTCTGGTGTCTGATGCACCCTCCACACACACACAATCTTTGTGACCCATGCTTCTCCAACCCTCCTTTCCAAGACCCCAGACTGGAGACTTATTAGGAGACCCCCAAACCCAAACAGGTTACTCACCACCACCTCCCTTCCCAAATCTGCCTTGTTTCTCAGAGCCACATCAGTCTCTTAGCCTGTAGCGTGTGTGCTTTATTTGCAGTCTTTTTCCCACACCCCACTTTATACAATTCCATTGTATATCTATTCTGAGACACAGCAGCTTCTCAAATATTAATTTTCTTCTTAGTATGGACATGCATGCAGATGTCCTCCCTCCACCACACTTTTTTGAAGTCAGGAACTCCAAGCAGGGTAAAACAGAGTGCTTTAGAGACACCATCAGACTGAATCCAATAACAAATGGAGAAACAGCTTAATTGCAATTTCAGCCTGGATCCCTTCTTGGACCATCCAACACAAGCTGCTGGACTCACCAATCCACTGGCCAAGGATGCTCTGACTCTATATCCCCCCTATGCATGCATCTATCCCTAAAGATGCTCCCTGTCTCTATATCCCCCCCAGACCTTTCCTTGCAGCAGGGCTGCCCATTGCTATCCCATCCTTTCTTTTCCACCCCTCCTCCGTGCCCTGCCATTGAACAATGCCTGTCCTAAGAAAACCACCCCACAAGCAGGTGAGCAACCGCAACAAAGCAGCCCTGCTATGCACGGCATCCCCGCTTGCAAGCCAAGCTGGGAGATTCACCTGTGCGGCCCAGACAGTGAAGAATTGTTTGGAGCAAAACACTGTGCAATCAAGTGGACATAGCAGAGGCAATGGGGTCAGGCAGGCTGCCTGGGGCATCTTTCATCTCCGACTTCAGGAGGTGGGGTGTAAAGTGGGCCCTGGCCAGGCCCAAGGCAGGCTCAAAGGCAGCCTTGTTCTGCCAGCTATCTGCCATCTCTCTGATGTCACACGTTTCATTTGGGCAGCTCACTTCAAAGGCCCCCTTCTCATGCTCTGTCCCTCCCCTCACCCCTTTCTCTCTTCTGGGTTTGGCTTTTGCTATTGGAAGGATAACAGCCCAGCTTTTCAAAAAGCATTTTGCTGTACAATAAAAAAATTATCAGAGATGCTTAAAGAGCAGCTGTCCAAGTTAATCCAGTTCAAGCAAGACAGGGCTGGGACAGCCACCAGGAAATCAACATCTCCCACTCTCCTTCTTAAGTTCTCTACAAGCAGCAGCAAATTTGGGCCTATCCTGGCTTCATCAGCACCCCAAATCCTTCTCCATTGACAAGGGGCTTCCCTTGTATCTGTATCTACTGTACATTTACTACAAGGACCTGTGTCCTAGCTGCTGCCAGCCACATATGCAGCCTCAAGCAGAGGTCTATTTTTGCCCAGAGTTTCTAGGGCAACTGCAAATACCCCATTGAACCACCAAACACCATCCTCAGTATACCCACAGCAGCAGAGTACACAGCATCCACCTCCATAACCATTGCTGGGTACCTTGAGGCACGTCCTGCAGGCAGGAGGCCAAAACACCAGCCATGATATGTTGGCCATGCCAAGACAAGACATCTTGCTCAGCTGCAGCCTCTTGTTGAACAACTGTATCTCTGCCAAGCTACACGAACTTGTCCAATGCTGCACAGGAGAAAGATGGCGTTTCAATAGGCTAATAAGACTCCAGATGCAAGTTGCCTGCTGGGAGAATGTGCATCCCTGTAAGTGAAAGTGAAGCCTAAAGAGCAGAAAGTATTCAGATACAGTCAGAAAGACCCTGGACAGAAGCCATTTCCAGTTTTTGTCCTAAGCATACAAAAAACTCGTGTGCCCTCTATTAGGTACTAGGTGACTTACGGTTTTTGAGTTTAGGGAATTTTGGCAAAGGCAGTCTCAAGCTTTTTCCCCATAACTGGAAGCTATCCAGGGTAGCAAATATCTTCCTGCACATACCACACTTACAGAAACTGAGAATTCTGAAGGTGATAAAAACAGCTGTGGGAAGAAAGGAGTGGGAGGTACTCTGGTACCCAGCAACAACCCAGGGACCTGGAGAGAAGCTGTTTGAGGTGCACCACCATACAGTTGCCTACACCAGCACACCCACTGTCATGTACCACCCCCTTCACAGGGCAGCCACTTCACCACATGGACATTTGACAGCTGTTCCTTGGCTCACCTCTACACTGAAGCTGTTTCTGATTTCATGGCAGCAGTAGGAAAAGGTGCATCAAAATTCAAATAAAAAGATGCAAAATTCGGTATAAGAAAAAAAATAAAAATCACATCTAGTCCAGACCTACCAGCCTGCTGACCTAGGTGTCTGGACTGCAGGCCATGACTTCTCTAAATCAAACCAAGCCTGCCCAAAGGGCAGCTAACAGCTTGTCTCACTTGAGCAATGCTGTGATCCTAGCCAGCACACTGCACAGGCTGCTGCCTGAGGGTCCCCCCCAAATAACTCTGGCTTCTGCTCACACCCCACCACCCTCCCTAAGACAGGCAGGAGCCAAGATGTGCTGTTGCTGCTCCTCCTGTTCCTGAAACCTGCTGGGGGACCTCCAGCCCCAAGCCCCCTCTCAGCATGGGGAGAAGGAGTGCAAGTGGCATCAAGGAAGCTGTTTTGAGGCCTTAGGGAACATAGTCAGCAATCCCTAGAGGTCATTTCTTAATGCTGACAGCTCAGAGAGGTGGAGGTACCCTGAATACCAAGCACGTAAGCAGCAGCCTTTGCTCCCCAGCCCAAGCATCCACAGGAGGATTTAAAGGACTCACAGAAGTTACTGGCAGGTATTAAAAGTTCACTGGGGCTGTAATAGCAATCTGTCAGCCTGCTGCTAATCCGTCTTGACAGAAACTTTATAAGAAGCTGAAGCGTGTTAAATAGTCCTGGAGTTTAAGCGACTGCAAGGAGGGTGGTTTAAAGCAAAGCTTGTTTTCCTTGGACCTCTGACCAAAAGCCCAAGGGTCAGCTCAGGGTTTGACTTTGTAAACTGCTTCTCTGATGGAAGAGAAAAAGGAGAGACACCTTTAAAAAACACAATCATCCAGACAGCAACACCCTGAGCACCTGATGGGCTGTCCCATGGGCAGCTGGTGCACAGACAGCCACGCACAATAGCAGCTCTGTGCTCTTGCCTGGCTGCCTGAACCCCAGGAGGTGGGGTTCAGCACATAAGGAGGATGCTTATAGGGACCATCTGATGCACCTGCACTCACCTTGTAGTCAAGAATGCAAATAATTCACATCTGCAAATCCTGGGAAACCCATTAGTGCTGAAACTAGAGCCACTCACCCCACAAGGGAATCTTGCCCAAGTCTATGTGCCGCTGCCATTGCTAGGACACTTATCAGTTGGTTATCACAGAGACCTCAGTCGAGGCTACATCATGCAGGTGGTGTGTCGAGAGCAGCATTTTGTGTCCTCCAGTTCATGGATGCTAACAGACAGGACACCCAGGTGCACCCTCCTAGGAAAAACAGTTTGGAGGGCATCTCCCAGGACAGCCAGACTGCTGCATGAGTGACGCACCAGTTACCCACCAGTACACAGCACAGCTCAGAATAACAACACTGTAACCCACCCAGCACTGAGACAATTTCCCGTCACTCTCCAACATAAAGGCTAGGCTTCCAGGTGCACTGTAGGGTTTCTTTGGGGCCAGCAGCCGAGATGCCACACCCCATGACTTTCCGCAACAGCGGGACCACAAACATTGTGGAAGCAAGTTTTGTGTGTCTTGGCACTGCTATTGAATGTTCCCTGCAGTCAGTTTGCTCTGGAGCAGATGGCAAATTTTAATCATCTCTGTATTTCACTGCTCTATTTCCCATGGACATCCCAAGACTTTTACCTTCTAGCTAAGGGTCCTGCTCCCTCACTGAAGCATCCCATGCAACAGAAAGCCCCACCAGGATTGCAGTTATTGGAGTGAATCAAGACATCTACACAGAAAGAAGTTTACCCACTTAAAATCTCAGTGGGAGCCTCCAGATAACTCTTTCAGTCTCACTTTCTCTAGAGCTTGCTCTCCAAAGGATGGATGGAGAGCAAGACCTTTAGCTAGGGGAGGAGGAAGAAAAAAAAAGAAAGTAAAGGACTTTTTCTTATGACCCTGCCAAGACAGCAGCCACCTGGATCAGAGTCCATTACATAACAGTATATCCCTGACCCATGTTGGCCAGGTTGCCCAACAGAGGGGAAGAAGTGAGCCAATAGCAGTAACACATCTCCACAACTCCAGTACATCAAGTGTGTTCATGTGTCTCAGCTCAGATGAGAAAAACTCATAGGATTCTTCAAGCAGAAAAACCCGTTGGCCAGAAGGACTCAATAGCAACCCAGCTACTGGGAATCCTGATCTCCTGTGGCTTTGTGCGTCCCTTTGGTGGGCAGGCACAACCCCTGCTTCACACCTCACCTGCATGTGTGACATGGGTATCAGTGCTTGCTTATGTAGTTCCTGAAGCCCAGCAAGGGCTGTGCTCACACTGAAGTCTCCCCATAGACAGGAAGAGAACTATGGGACGGATCTCTTCAACATCTCTTTATGCAATACTCACAGAAACCTGCAATCAAAATTGGAAGAAATTAGACAACGGCCTCCGAAATTTTTATAGCCAGAAGATGACAGGCTAGGCTAGAAAGCTGGGAACTAAAGAGGTTACCAGCAGACTTGCTAGGAATGCAGAGTGGGACCTGTAATAGCAGCTTAAGAGTGAGTACACGTCCTGGGTGGATGGGGACTGTGCTATGGCACAGTAAACAACACAGCACTAAGGCTGTCAGCAAGAGCAGGTAGATGCAGACCAGGTAATCCACTATAAAGCTCTTGCATGCAGGGATCCCACCAACTTCTTCCTTAGGAAGTACCTTGAAACAATCCCAGAGGAATTCACAAACTGGCATTGTCATTTCTTTCCAAGCCTAGCTCCCCCCAGCACATTGCCATCATCTTCCCCAGGAGCAGAGTTGATCCAAAGTAACCAGATCCCCCCTAGCCACAAAGAACCTACTGTATTCCCCCTGATGCTATCGCAAGGGGCTGGCTGGGTGCACGCGGTCAGGCA
Source organism: Chloroceryle amazona (assembly GCA_027560015.1). Taxonomy (NCBI): domain Eukaryota; kingdom Metazoa; phylum Chordata; class Aves; order Coraciiformes; family Cerylidae; genus Chloroceryle; species Chloroceryle amazona. The sequence continues at coordinate 11,027 of JANHFX010009194.1, forward strand.
GCACCTAAGCTCGGGTGGCCCAGGGCTGTGGGATGAAACAAGACTCTTCCTCCTCCCCCAGCACACCACAGCTTTGAGGCCATTGTGGGGAGGACTGAAAATGCAGCATCTCCTCTGCTTATTCGTATTTCATGGGGAAGCTCTTCCCTGCCAGCACCAGCCCTGGCTAATACACTCTCCACCAGGAGCTTCTGTCAATCCCTTCACAAAAGCCAGTACAGCCACAAACATTTGTCAGCTCCTCACGAGCTCCTGGCTGGAGGTGAGCTGGTCACATCAACAGCAGATTTTTATTTCTAGGAAAGGAAAAAAATAAGCAAGTCAGGGAAACAGCTGTTACACTGCAGGAATAATCAATTAGGAGGCAATTTCATCATCTCGAATAAGCTTGCTTGCACTTAAAAGCTTTCAGAAGGAAGTGATTAGTCACTAATTGATGGGAACTGTAAAGCCCAGGAAAGAGGCAAAGCAGCTCTGTTTGCACAACCATATGTGGGGCATGGCATGGGCTACAAGCTCCACCACTGCCACCCAATACATTGCAATGCCTTTGAGAATAGCATCTGCCTGTGGACATCTTCATGGGTCTGACTTCTTGCTAAAGACTCACTGATGCTTTTCTCTGGATTCAGTGTGTCTTCCCCATCTCACACTCCCAGATAACAACCCGACATGGGAAAGCCACTGGTCAACCACCAGCCATGTTATTCTCCTTCCCTGCTACTGGCTGCAGAAGCCTGGCCACACTCAGCCAACTGTTGCCAAAAACTGGCTACATTTCTCATACCTTAAATTTGAGGATCTAAACAGGCTTTCAGGTGGTTCACAGTCTCTCTCCTTAGCCCTCCTGGTCACCAGCAGTGGAGCAACTCCTTTTGTCTTAATAAGGAAGTGACTGTCTCATCTTCTCCAACCACCCTGGTTCCACCTACAACCAACATACTCTTTTTAAGATTAACTGTTCTACCACATTTGCTACTGTCCTTTAACCACTGTGTCCTGCCTAAGCTCCTCACCCTGTCTCCAACTGTCCCAGCCTTTGTTGAAGGGATCCCTGCAATGGCAGTCTTTGCCCCCTAGGATAAGGATTTAATGTGCCCCAGCCCCCAGGTCTTCTGCTGGCAGCACTGGGATGTCACTGCTCCTTCCTCACTCCTCCACCTACTCCAAGAGGAGACAGAGCAGCCAACAGTCAGTTATAGCTTCTGGCAGGCTCCAGCTAATCCTTTTGGAAGAGTTTCACCAGTCTCCTCTTCACAAACTCCTCAGGGGCTCTCCAGTTACTTCCCAAATACCTACATGCATTCAGCTGCAGAGCCAAAACCTCCAACCCTGGGACACCAGCTCAGGGTTGTCAGGACAACATAATCAGCTACCCAAGGCACAGGCATTACGCTACATCTCTAGTTCCATGATCTCATGCTATATTTTCCATACGGTCGCTGCCTCATTCAGCAAATGTGTGGTTGCTCATGGTTTCCCATCTCCTCTTCACTCTGTACACAGCCTCAGGGCCCTCCATGCTCACATATTATTTTGAGCTTGTGTTGAGCACAGGCTCATTTCCTTACAGATCCTCTCAGGAAAGCGTGGAGAAGCCCGAGGGTCCATGGATACCTCCCTTCACAGCCCCTCCTCTCCAAAGCAGATACTATTGCATCTGTACCACAAGGAACAGAGGCAAGAGGAGAGCCAGAGCTGCTGGGAGCCAGCCAGTTTCAGAGCACTGATCTGAGATACTAAAGCTCAGCTCTCCAGAGCGCTAATCTTGTTTGGGCTTTAAAAGTCCTAAATAAGACTGGTCAGAAAAGGGTCATCAGCTCTTTATCCCACTTGAAGCCACCAAGTTGATAAGGACCCTAAGGGCAATGCCTGCTAGGGTTCACCACCAGCTCCCCATCTCTGTGCCACAGGGTCTGCCTGCCTCCTACCACAGATTTACTCTGCCCCGAGACCAAGATTCAACCCACCAAGCATCCCTCTGAATGAGCCTCCTGTTCTCAGGGTCATCGGAGGAGAAATCTGATCTCCCTTCTGAAGCAGCAGCTCAGAGGGCCCGAGGCAGTGGGAATCTGCTGTTCTTCACTGAAAGTGCTGTCAGTATTTGATCACTTTGAGTGTTTTGACATGGTTTGCAGTTGGATACACTCATCCTCAGCCTGTGAACTTATACGTGTCAACCAGGCAAGCACATGTCAGCCTCCACATCAGCGTCTAGGAGGTCTACAGCTGACGAGATAACCTTTTCATGACCAACACATTGCAACTCAGAAGAATGGAGACAAAAATTTGGTCTGATCTCCAATGAGATAAGCAGCTATTATTCACCTTTTTACACCTGAAGAGCTTCTAACTTTTCCTGCTTTGACATTGCAAGACTTTACCATTTCCTGAAGATTTTTTTTTTTTTAGATTAACTTTCCATGCATATGAGCAGTGGAAGAAAAGACTTAGTAAATGCAAGTCACAAATTTGGACAGCTGGTATTACCTGGGATCTTGCTCACAGACCTACCATAAGGCCAAAGCACTCAAACACAGTGGTTTGAGCTCTATCATGTGTCACAAGACAAGCTTTTTCTAATGATGGGTGACATTTTGTGCCCAGAACAGCATCAGTGTAGGCATCAGACATCTGGCAAATGATTTCACTCTGGAAAGGTGACAGAAGCAGCCATAGCTTTGGTCTTTTCCCACCAGAAAAGCAGCTTTTGCTACGTCCCGTGTCTAGTTCCAGAGAAAGACCCTGCCTGTGGCTTCCCTGGTATTTGTGCCTTCTCCACCTCAGATGTACAGAAAGACACCCCACTGATATGGTACATAATAAACTGTCCTGCAGGCTTTTTGTACAGGAGTACATGCCCATATCACACAAAGCAACCCTGACCCTGCCAGCCTGTAGACACCCTGTGCAGCACAGGGTTGGGAAGGTGACTGTGCACTGGGGGCACACATGGGCCTCCTCACTGCACCAAGCTCTTCTTTGTTAGGAAACTGTATGCTTTTGGGTCTCTTGGATCCCACATCTCAGTCAGCAGGAGCCAGCACAGCTCCATTGACTTCAGTTACATCCTGAGCCAGGACATTCTGAGAAACACAAGGATCTAACTCTTCATCTGGGGGTGGATTTCCTAGACAGCCTCTGCTATGAAGGTGATATACTCCAGGAATGTTGCTTGCTCCAGCTCCTATGTCTTCAGACTAAGCATCTCCCACAAATACCTAAAAATGCCATCAAGGTTGGAATGCAAACCCAGATGCAAACCCAGCCAATATTGGCCAGTAGCATTTTGAATTTTACTCCAGTCTCCATCTGCCACAAGCTCTTGTACCATCCATTCACAAAGGGCAAGTTAATTAACATAATATCACTCAGAGCTAGCTCGTTCCTGGCTATCAGTATCATCTAATCAGTGTCCTCAACTGAAAAGTAATCTCTGCCTTGATCTTTCCTTGGCCACTGAGCAGTGCCTGAACAGAGGGGGTTTTGTTTAGAGTCACTGGAGACACAAAGGTCAGCTCCCAACCTTTTCCTGGCATTGCCCTTGTCTTGAAGAGCAAGGTAGAGCATGTTTTCATGTCAGACCTTGTTCTTTTCTTCCTGGCTTTGACAAGATGATATCATTTGTCCTAGGGAGCACTCCCCAGGCCAAGAGCGGACTCGGACATGGAGCACAATATAGCAAAGCAACACCATGAATATACATCCCAGCGACAGCAGCCCTGAATACAAACCCACTACCCACTCAGGGACATCCAATAATCCACCTGGCCTGACAAGAAGTCATGTGCCATGCAGTGACTCTATCACCTGCAGAAGATAAGGCCCAGCCAGCTTTGCTTTGGCAGGATCCATCCACACCCTGAAATAAGGCACCACAGACTATGAAATCCAGATGACAGGAGGACCCCCATCTGCTACTGCATTGCACAATTGCAAACCCAGCTTGTGTTTGGGTTAAGCATACAGGTCAACCTGCAAAACGAGGACAGGTTTAAGACCACAAATTCTGCTAATTTTACTAGACAAAGATCCGTTCCCTTCCACAATACTGATGCTTCACCAGATTATATACGATAATTTTATATATAGACACACACCTTGAGATGCTATTATTTTAACATGTCATTGCATTTTTACAAGACTTTAAAAGTAAACAACCAGTCTGCATGACATGGGTTTTATGGGGGTTTTAACTGGGTCGGGGGGAAGTCATGTGGTTGAGTGTAAATTAATAGTTAGGCTGATGGATAGCCAGACTGATGTAGGTGAAAATTTTTTAGACAGAAGATAGCTGTGGGTGGGAAATACAAACCTTTTATCTTTAAAAGATATTTAAAAAACCCCTAAACTTTAAGCATAACATTTTAAGAAGCAGACAATTGATAAGACTTGTTAAGACAATTTTAATAACCATTAATGAAAACATCCTTTTTTCTATTGCAAGCCTGGAGGGTGTTAACTCAGCCATTACATATAGCTGGATCCTATAAATCAGGCTCATACAAACTTCATGGGTCACAGCAGATCCTCCACACCACACATACTCCATCTACCCTACATCTGCCCCCTTTCCACAGGCAAAGGCCATCTCTACCTCCAGCCCCCAGCAACTATCAGCCTTACCCCAACACAAGGTCCCTCTGCTCCACTAACACCAGCCAGCATTTCTCCAAGACCACCAAGCCCAGCGACAGAAAAATCTCAAGCCACAATTTCCTCAACCTGCCCATGCCAGAACAGACCCAAACTTTTTTTTCCTGCTTCTGTGAATCGCTCCTGGGCCAAAATCCCAAACAAAAAGATGACATTTTGCCTTTCTATCCCATCCACCTATAAGGTGGGCTTGGAGACAGCTAGCTAGAACTTATATTTGGTCATCATTAAAAAATACCAGCACTTATAACAGGTATCACCCTTATGCTTTGCAAGAGTAAAGTACACACAAATATCACAGTCTCTGCAAAGAGATTCCCCAAAAGGTAATTCTTTCTTAGAAAGAGCAAGAGCCTTAAAAACACAACAAAATTTGCACACAACCACCTACCCTACTCTCCTTTCACAAGATCATCTCAAACCAGGTCAGGCAGCTTCTCTGATCACATTTTTCCCCCTCCTCCCAAACCTAGACAGCCTGTGAATCCTGCTTTTAGAGGGTGTTACCCTCCCTCCTGCAACGCTTTCACCTGATGACTCACTAATTACATCCCAAAGAAGGATGCAGGCACAGGTGAGATACTTCTACTAGAAGAGAAGACATCAGCTCAGTGCGGCTTATTAAATTCTCTATAAAAAGTCATCTTCCACATGCTTCTTTCTGTGCTTTTTCAGCTCATGTTTGGGGCAACAGAGGCCAGATAAGGGCTCAGAGATGTTTTGTAATCAAAAAGTTATTGATGAGAGAAAATAGAGCCTGTGCAGTGATTAAAAATAAGTCTCCACTTTGTGGAGCAAGGAGAAACACTCAGCTGCAGAATGACTGAGAAAACAGTCCCCAGCACTTTGGGTCAGGCAGGCTGCCTAGCACCCGTTCCCAAGACACGATTCAGTGTCTGAAACCAACAGCACGCTGCTGGTTTGGGGCTGCTGGAGGTGTGTGTGTTGCAGCAGTTGCAGTTTGTAGGCTTAGGTGTCATGCTCTTCTGCCTTGAAATAGAGCGAGCCCCCAAACCAATAAATCCAGGCTGTTCTTAGGAATCTACAACTTGCAAAACAGAAATCACAAGTTTTCTTCATGTAGTCACACAACTTTAGAGGGTTTTTTTTCCCTGCAGATTGGATTGGAAAACATTTTATAGTACAGGAACAGCAGAGCAGTGACTGGTGAAGGGCAGGAAGGAAAACACCTTTAACATCTCTAACGATGAGTTATGGATCCTACAATGAGTTGGTGGCACCAGCACATATTAATGGAATCTCTCCATGTCAGGGAGCTGCAATGAGAGCAACTCCTATTGAGAAATATCCCTCCATACCTTTTAGGCAGTCCGACCATGGAGTTGCCCATGGCCCTGCCATGGAGGGTTGGGGTTCATGGTGAAGTAATAGTCCAGGTGAGAACACCTGTGGGATAACCTGTCCTGCAGAAATGCTTTCCCATTCCTGCAGTCCCCCTCCCCTTGAGAAGGATGAATGCCTTGCAGCCATGGTCTGCTCAGTGAGCTGAGATGGCAGCTAGGGATGTGAAGGTACCAACAAGGTCTGCAGAGCATTTTAAGCCAAGAGCTTGAGCATTCAGGAAAATGGTTTGCTAGTAACCTGGCTGTCCTGGCTTCTCCAACTCTCCTTCAATGCTACGAGCACATAAACACTCTGGATAGGTGTAAACATAAAGGACAGGTGTAAACATAAAGCCGTTTTCTGGTGGTACAAACACACACGAGCCCATGCAGAGAGCTGGCCCCAGGGAGAGATCTGGAGATTACTTTCAAACCCTTCCCTCCCCAAGTCAAGGGGACGCTCCACACAAGAAAAGACCAGACTTTTTTTTTCTTTTTCTTCTTTTTTTTTTCTCAGAGATTTTTTTTTCTTTTTAATTTCATCTTGGTACGCGATTTCTGACAGTGTGTCAGCATCTCCCGCCAGGTCATCCATCTCCGGACCCTGCTACATTCAGTGTCAGATCGTATGGTGGCGACGAGCCAGTGTTTTGAGCCTCACAGTCACTTGCATGTCTTTATGGGTTGTCGCATACATCAATTGTGAACAGCAGCACAAAAGGACACAACGCATGAAAATGAGAGTGGGGATGAGGTGAGGGTCAGCTGAAGCCTCGACCCGAAGGAGAACTTTCCCCAGGTTCCCATGGCTCTGTCAGGGATGAACCCAAGCATGTGGTGGGAAATACAGAGCTCTCTCTCCTTCCTCCTTTGCCCAAAGGGTAGCGATATGGGCTGCAGTGTTTCCAGAGCCAGGACAGCAGTTGACACAGGTCTAGTACCCATATTTGAGGGTACAGGGTGGGGTCGCTGGCAGAAGCAGGCTGGGTCCTGCTGTGGGAAGGAGAGAGGTGATGCAAAGAAGCATGGCTGAGCCCTGATGAGCCACAATGTCCACCAGCTCCAGCAGCACTGTCCATCCCACACTGACCTTCTGGACATGTCCAGCTGTGGCGACAGGATCTGGCCACCATGATGTCCCATCAATCTGCTGGTGGAGGAGCAGGTCCCTGGAGCTGCCCTGATTTGGGTTTCAACTGCACCTGAAAGCCAGTGGGGCAACCTGAGAGCACCAAAAATAACCAACCCCGATACCCAAATGTATCGCCTGAAATGAACTGACGTTCCTTCCCTGCCACTGGGCTTTTGCAACCTAAACATAACGCTTATAAAAAGTAAATTATTTCATCTTATAACTTAAGTGCATTGAGTATCTCCTTAAATATGGTTCACACTGAAAATAAAGTTACTTTTGCTGTACAGTAAATTTCTGATAGACTTAGAAATAAACTTTGCTGATACAATCTGGCAGGTGTGGCTATGTGGTATGTCACCCACAGCCACACGGCTCTGCACACACACACACACGTGTGCGGCCACACACACACACACATACACACACAGCCCTGTCCGCGGGACAGGCACGATGTTAGGGGTTTCTAGCTTTCTATATTCGCATGGGAACATCTATCGTAAAGGTTCCTGTGTTTAAACAGCAAGCGCTCAAGCTGGTTGGGGGAACAGAAGGAAAACTCTGCAGCAAAATTCTCCCTGTGTTTCCCCAAAGCACTGTCAGCTTTTCAAATTTCAAAGCCCTGCTGACACTGTGGACTCACCCTGTGAGTTTCATCAGTTTGCTCTTTCTGCTGCTCCAACTGAAGGCAGTGCAGAGGGGATAAGGCACCAGGACGCTCCCGTGGGAAGGGTTCCCCCCTCCCCCTGCCTTTCCCCTTGCTGAAATGAGAAATTTGGTTCCCTGTTTGAAATTTGAAAATCCACCAGCCAGCTGCAAAAACCACTCCTGACCCTAATCCTAGGCTCCTAAGAGAAACATGAAACTATGCAACCCATAACTTAACTTGCTCCTTGGGAATCCCAAGCTACAACATATTGTTTGACAGCATCCCAGCAGTATCACGTCCCCCTCCCTCCCAACCCCGGGTTCTCGGCACCCTCTCCTGGGGCAGCGTGGCGGTGGTGGCGGTGGCTGCCCCATGCTGGGGACCACGCTGTGCTCAGGAGGTGAAGTAGGAGTTCTGCATGGAGTAGAGGTGGTCGATGGGGTTCCCCACTCGCGCCTGGAGTGGCCCAGCGTCCGCTGTGGCGAGGAAGCAGTCGCCCAGGTTGCTCAGTGAGGTATCATCACTATCCAAGTCATGGAAGAGGGGCTCAGCACCTTGGGAAGCAGGAAAGAGCAGAAGGCCTTCAGAGCTTGACCTCTCCTTTGGCATCTTGACAGTGCCCAGTACCCCCAGCTTTTGAAGCATAAAGGATTTAGGGGTGAAAGGACCACCATCTTCCCAGAAATCACTGTATACCCCCCACACATGTCCCCACCACACAGTCCCTCACCACAGCCTAGCCTCTCTTTGAAGTAGAGAAGGCAAGAGGCAAACCCCAGAGACTTACCGTAGGGATGCATGTGGTCTCCGGGCATCTGCGGTGGGGTGAGCCCTTGCCGGAAGGGGTCAGAGCCATAGACACTTTGCTCCATGCCCAGCAGCTGCTGGGGTGGGGGCAGAGTGGTGTAAGGGTTCAGCATACCCTCCAGCCCCGTGCTGCCACTGCCATTCGTCTGGGCTGGAAGATAAGCGTAAGTCGTCAGTGCAGTTGGGTTGTTGCTTTTTGGGGGGCCCAGCTCACTGGGGAAGCCTGGAGAGGGGTAGGAAAATAGGGACACCCTGAGTGCAGGGAGAGCTGGGTGCGAGGGGGGTACCTGAGCTCAGGCGCTGTGTGTTCTGTTGATCCTGCTGCTGCTGCTGCTGCCTCCTGGCGAGCTTCTTCATCTGGGCAAGGAGAAGGGGAAAAAAAGGGGTGAAATCATCCCCTGGCAAAAGTGAGGAGGAAGGGGAGCCCTGGCACTGGCCACTGGCAGGGGGCTACCCCTTGTACTCACCTTTGCTCGCTGGTTCTGGAACCAGACCTGTACCACACGGACGCTCAGCCCTGTCTCGGCCGCCAGCGTCTCCCGCACCTTGGAGAGAAGCATGACAGTGGCATCTCAGACCACTCAGATTTTCAGGGGAACTTCAGGAGGGGATAGAGCCACCCAGGCAAGTCCTTGCCCAGCATTCAGGGCATCCCCAGGGGATGGAGGTGGCTGAGCATAGGCTTCTCTCCCCATACCTTCCTGCAGGGCTTGGAGGAGACTTCAAACGATGCCTTGAATGCCCTCCTCTGCTGCGTGGTGAGGATTGTCCGGGGTCTCTTGGGCCGCTTGTGATCCTTCCCATCCTCAGCACCCTTCCCCAAGGCTTGGCCCATTTTGCAGATGCTGTCCTCATCATCACTTTTGCCTAAGAGGGAAAAAAAAGAGAGGTCCTTTACAGACAAAGGGCAGACAATGTTGTTTTCCAGCATGTCCAAAATATTCTGGAGGATGTAAAACAAGCTGGTGTTGGAAGACATCTTCTTGTGAATGTGTGTGAGGAGCTGAGGTTTGGTGCTGGCTGCCCCACAGCAGCTCAGAGAGGGGGAATGTTGCTCTGGCTTATAATCTGGGGTTGCTTGGCCAGCAGATGTACTTTTTAGTTCTTCTTTTCTCCAACAGTCTGAGCAGCTGCAATGTGAAATCCTGGGACACCTGATTTTTCCCTCCATCAGACCCAAATTCCTTCCTGCTCCACAGAGATTTCCTGCCAAGCCACAGCTGGGGACACATCTGGACAGAGACACACAGGTTGCATCCATGAAATGAGATGGCGGCCATCAAGGGCCATTGTGCCCCTGGGGCTCCCAGCCCAGCTGGTGACCAGGGGTCTGGTCCCTCTGCCCAGATGGCCCCAGCTGGGGGAGGTCAGGGTCCAGGGTGAGCAGAGATGCTCAGAGAGGGCAACACGTTAGCTGAGACCTCACAAACTCCACCTCATGTGACCCACCATGGAGTTCAACTCTATTTAGAGCACAGACTTTTAATCACAAATATAAGGGGCACGTTTTTGCCTGTAGTCCCCACCTTCCATGGAGTTTTAAGCTTCCCTGGACAGAAGCCCAGACTGCTTTAAGCTTCATCCTTTGGGTACTCGCTGCAACATGCTGCTCCATTGGGTTCCCAGGCACTGGTGTCTATCTCCCTGTGACCTTTTGCCATTTGGGCCCACGGGGCCATTGGGCAGGAGCTGCTGTGGAGAAAAAGGCAGTGCTGCCCTACCTCTCACCAGCCCTCCTCAGTTACGGTATCACCATCGTGTCAATGACCTCGCTTGCTCAGCTGGTGCTGGGGGGCTGTAATGTAGGTTTGGCAGCACAGGTCCTTCCCTCTCACAAGCTGTAAATCACCTGCAGCCTTTTCCACAAAGCCTGTTCACCATCCGTTTGGGAATCGATACCGGAGGTGAGGTGCTTGTTTGCTGCAGATGCAGGTTGCAAGGCTGTGCTTGGCCCAAGTCCTGTGCCGGGGTTGCTGCCTCTCTGGCAGTTGGGGATGCACCAGGGGGTTGTGGGCCTGGCTCAGAGTAATTCATGGCAAAAGCAGGTCAGGCCAAAGCCCGTGGCAAGACCTAATCATGGATCACACACATCAGAAAAGCGTAAATCCAAAAGACAGCCCAGCTGGGAATGAGGAATGCAGGAGAAGATTCCCGGGGCGAGAGGAGCCAATGATCCCAGCAGAGGAGTGAGGATGATCCCAGCAGAGGAACAAGGACGCTCTCAGGTACCAGTTACCTCTTCCTTCACACTGCTGGGCTCTCTCCTGCACTCACCAGCCAATATGGAGACCTTCCCTGTGGCAAGGGCTGGGAGGACTGGGACAGGTAGAGATCTTGCTGGCAGTCCCCAAACAGCCCAGAGCTGGGTGCTGACCCCTGGGAGACAGAGACTTGCTGCTGCTGCGAGCTCCCTGCTCGCTCATGGCACATCCACAGTGTGCCCACGGCAGTGGCAGCAAAAGGAAAGACAAACAGGTGTTTTCTTGCATGTCCCAGCATGAGGGATGTAGTAATGCAAGAGGTCTGAGAGCCCCAGCACTGGGGACCCCCAGGGTGTGGACTCTCTGATGGCTAATGAGGATGAGCAGTGGCCACTGCTGCCTCCTTCTCGGTGCCAGCACAAGGAGGGTCTCTGCTGAGCTGCCTGCTTTCCCGCAACTTGAGGGAGTTTAATTTTGATGGAAGGGTAGAGATTTTTACAAATATTGGGAGGGGGAATGTCAACCAATGAGGACATTTTGATGCCTGAACCCCTTAGCACCCTAACACAAGGTAATCACACCCAATCCCCTGGAAGGGCAGACCCCAGCAGGGGCGAGTCAGAGTCATGAACTCTATCAAGAAAATGATGCTCAAAACTCATACCAAGGGGGAAAACCCACTCAGAGCAGACCTCTGAGCCCTCCCCCCCAACACCTGCTCCCCAAATCCCTCCCAGTGTCAAAGGGAAAGAAGGAAAAACGAAGCCAGATTTGGCAGGGTATTACTTTTAATTAACTCTCCCTTTCAAGCCTTTCCCCACTGAGGAGTGGGGAGAAATTAATGAGTGTCTGGGGCTGCCCTTGACGTCACCTGGGAAGGGGCTGGGGCAATGGATATTGTACAGCGTGCCCTCAATCCGACCCGCCAAGCCCGCATCCCGCCGCCGGGGCCAGGACATTCCTCGCTTGGGAGGATTTAGGGAGAGGAGAAATGTTAGGACGCTTTTAATTGGAAAGTGGGGTCCTCTTTCAGAGGGGCTTGTTTACTTAGGCTGAGCGGCCGAGGCTCGGGGGAGGCAGTAATTGAAGCGAGGGTTTGGGAGATTACAGACAACATATGGCTCGCTTTTTATCTGCACTTTCTCATAAAGTGGCCTTTGGTGCGCAGCGGCCGGGGAGGGGGAGAGTGGGGAGCTTCAAAGCAGCGAAGGGGGGACAGGGGAGAGGCTGGACAAGCACATCATAAGCTGCTGGTAAAGGGCATCAGTGCCAGAGGGGGACACCCCTCTGCATCCCCCAACATGCTGGTGAGGTCCCCAAGGGGGATGCTGCAGGAAGGGGCAAAGCTGTGCCACACTGAGCAGCCACATGGGATGCATGCCTAGTGCACCT
>JANHFX010009196.1:0-36575 GCA_027560015.1 Chloroceryle amazona
ATTAGTATATATATTAGTATATATTAGAACGTAAGGAGTAAACGTTAGGTAGTGTACAATCTATTTAGAAATAATAGAAGATTGGAATGCCATTAACATCTGAATATTACATTTTTAATTTTGAGTTCATTTCACATTCAGAGATGCCATTGTTTTACAAAGCATTAACAAGCCCCCTAATTCATCATGTCATGCTGTGGAAAGCATAGTATAAATAACAGGAAAACATTATTCCCAGTAGGTGTGATGCTGCCTTCTTTTGAAATCAAGAGAGAAAGCCTTGTTGTGGCATAATGAGCTGCCACTATTGAAGGATCCAGAGCAATGATCGTTAAGGTTTTTCAACTTTCGGTAATGATTTTCTCAAATATAAAACTGCCGAGCTGTTTGCCAAGACTGCAGTCTATATGAACATTAACTTGATAAGCTAGGTGGAGCAAGACTAATTCTGATGGGGTTTGGGAGGAAGGGGGAGAGGGGTATCCTCTTCTTAAATACAATTTCTGAGGGGTTTTTTAATTAATGCCTTTGCAACCAAAATGAGTGAGGGTCGAAAGTTAGGTTCCTCCCATCCCCTGTTAATTAACCACAGTGAGAAATGGTATCTTTAACAGGTTTGAAGAGCTTTAGTTTTGATGTGGGTCAACAGAACACCTCTTGAAATCCACTCTTCCACAAATGTGTAGTAGAGCTGTAATAGTATCATTCATTTTGACAAAATATTTGCCAGGCTGCATTGATGTACCAGCTCAACGTGGCTGTATAAGGTGGAAAGGTTTAATGTTAACCTTAATATGATATGTTCTTGTTTTACTAATTCTACATATTCTCCATGGGAGCCCACTCCTACTTTGGCCTTTTTGAGCAAAATTTCAGTGGGACTTCCTTATGCCTAATAGCTTGCACAGAATCATACTGGATAAGGTCCTGAAGTTAGTCAAACACCTGCTGCAAACAGAGGCCAATCTGATTCAACCTAACAAAACTTTGCTGGCACTGCAAACCATCCCCATATGAATGAGGAGGAAGCTTCTTCTATATCAAGAAGCTCTAAACACACCTTAGGTTTAATTTCTCCTGCTTCTTAAATGTTGTTATGAAGAGAGTCGCTCACAGACTAACTTGGCATAGTAAATAAAAAAAAAAAAGCTTTTTATGCTGTGAGGTTTCACATGGCATATTGAAATTTGGAAGAGCGAAGCCCTTTTCCTCACACTTGTCACTCTCAGTTTTCCTGAGATCCTAGATACAACCTTAAGTGCCTTTTGACACTCTTACCCATCAATAAAAGAAGGAAACTGCCACTTTCTTCTTTTTGTTTCACTGGGGTGCATTGAAAGTAAGTGTATCACAGATTTTAAGTTGCAAAGGTTTTTTTTTTTAGTAGTGGGCAGCACAGAAGAAAGAAAGATAACAGCTACATCGAGAAAGGTGAAATTTGCTAAATTTATCTAAGGCAAATTCTTAACCAGTGAGTAAATAACAGACAGACTTACATCAGTGGATGATCTTAAAGTATACCAGCTTCCTGAAAAAGTTTTGTCTAGCAGGAGATCCCCTTCTTGCCTTACAGGGCTTCAGTAAGTGCCCTTGGTTGTGCCAAGCGGGTTGTGTCCGGGAGCAGTTTTCTCTTCATGTGGCAGTACTCTGAGATACAGGTGTAAATTCAAAATATTTCCTGTCTCTGATGTTACTGTCCCTCACTACTTTGAGTTTGGGAGTGAGACAGTTTGAAGACAACAGGTTGCTGTACTGCATAGAGGTGTTTTATTACATGGTAGGTTAAGATGTGCTAAAGGAGAAAGAACAATAAAGCAAGTTCAGGGTTACACTGATTTATATATGATTGTGTTTTTTTTTTATGGAAACACATTAAGAGTTTCTGAAGATCAGAAGGTTTTGAGCCGTTCTTTGAGATAGAACAGATGTGTCTTACTGGGTCTTTGAGCAATTTCTATCCAGTCATGCTGCTTCTGTGTTAAGTTTCATCTCTCAATGTCCTTGAGAGTGTTTTGAGAACATTAGCTATAATGAGATTAGTTTATGAGATTAAGAAAGGATGAAACTTCTGAAAAGTGCTGGTGAAACTCCTGAAATTCACACCGAGTTAGAGGAACTTCAGTCTCCGACTACCCCTTTTTGTTCCTTTTAGATCATGTTTTATTTCTAAATGAAACAGCATCAGTAAGATCAGAAATAAAAGGCATTTATCCTGTCCAAAATCAGGTTGGCTTCTGGCACCAGGTTAGTTTTAACTGATTATTTCCTGTGTCATTTTACTAGTGATTGCTGACAGCAGAACAAACTGTATTTGGCCTTGCTAGACTGATGCCAAGCTAGAAATGTACTACACGGCTACGGTCCAGAGAGATGAAAAGGAAAAAAAGATCTTTACATAACAAGCACTTGAGGGCTAAGCTCTTTCCTCAGGGTAAGACACCATCTCTGCTCTCCCTTTGCCCTTGCCACTAGATGAGCCTTTTAGTTAAAACAACAGGAGAAATGTTACAAGACTTTGATTCCTGATTGAAGGTCACGATTCTCAGTAATGTTAATAGGAAGGCAGTGGTGCCTGCTCAGGTGGAGCTGTGTCCAGGCCCATCTGTTGTGCAGGTGGCAGCATGGTAAACACCCAGCTTTGTGCTAGGCTCAGCCAGTGTATGAGAGAAGAGGATTGAGGGGTTTTGCAGTTAAAAAGTGTGGTGGTATAGAATATTCTACATTTTTGTAAACTTTTGAAGCAATTTCTTTACAACTGTACATGAACAAATAAAATCTTTTGCTTAGTCTGTGCTTAAAAATTAGTAATGATATTAAGAGGGTTTTGGGGTATCTTGGTACATTGTTTCAAGACAGTATTTACTTAAGAGCTTAAAATCTTGCTCCATTTAAGCTGAATTATTTTAGCGTTTCCCTGCATTGCTTCTCAAGGCTGGGATCCTGATGGCCATTTGGAGCAATTAGATGACTGTTCTTTTTATAACAACATTTAAGGTTTTTGAAAAATCACAACTGTGTGTCCCTTCAGTCTTCTGTTTTCTACTCTGAATTCCTAACTTTGTGAAGAGCCCCGTTCTTCTAAGCCTGCTATCCCGTTGAATGTTTTAATGTGGGGCTCCATGCTGCTTCCTTCCATCTTCCACAATGCATTGCCTCTGGCTCCTGTTTAAGATGGTGCTCCACTCAAAGCTTCTTCAGCATGAAGCAAGGTGGAATGTTTTAACGTGCAATGGATCTGGTCACTTCATGTACTTAACAGAGACCAGATCATAACGTTCAGTTCACCTAGCTGTCTTATTTTTCTTCTGTTTTATTTCAGAGTTTAAAAACAAAACCTTCTTAAGCTCTGATTTATATTTCCACAGAGCTCATGTTGCCAAGACAACTATAATAAATGTTCTCTTCTGGAAAAACCTCTTGTAGACATAAGAAGCTTTCCTATATATACTATTCAAGCAGAAATGGTTGTAAAATGTGAATTTACTAGCGTTTTTACATACACCATTGACTTAATTGGCATGGTGGGAATATTCCACACTAGAGTTTTGAAGTTGATGTTATTCTTCATCTTCATTTGAATAGTATGAAGAAAAGCAATCCTATTCATTTTTTTTCCTGATGTTTATTGAGTTAAAAAGGAGCAGGAAGTTTTTCTTGTCAAATATTTTAGCTAATAGAAATGCATGTTCTCTGTGTCACTCTGACATTAATTATCAGCATCTTCATGGGGAAAAAGCGGGGAAAGCTTAATTTCTGGCAGAAATACGTTAGCTGCTAAAACAACCAAAGAAATTAACAAGGCTGTTGTGGGGGTTTTTGTTTGTTTGGGTTTTGTTGGTTTGGTTTGGTTTATTGATTTCTGGATTTTTTTTTCATCATTTTATATTTCACTTTCTCAGCATTGTATAATGTAATGTCCACAGAGGCAACAGTATTGACCTTGGTTCAGATCTGCAAATTTGGAAGACCTAAACCAGAAATATAAGCTGTTACCATAATTTCAGCAACTACTCAATTGGACCTGTGCTTTAGCTCTTTAACAGTTATTAGTAATTGGTCTCTAGTGTGTTTAATGGTTTGTACTTGTTTATGAAAGAACTATCACATGTGTTAGGTTAGATACCACAGCATCCATACTGAATTCTGATACCCCACTGTATCTTAACTGGCATATGAACAGTGAGAAAATTTAGATTGTGAGTGTTAATGAAAAGCACAGGAAGTAACCCATGTCATATTTTGAATGAAAACAGCTCTGCTTCCATCTCGTCTGGCGTGCTTTTGTACAGCTGGTATTGGATAAATTATATCTGTGATTGCACACCACAGCCTCTTCTTGATTGTGAGTCTTGGCCATTGCATAGTTCAGTGAGGTGGCCTAGCTCATGTGGGAGAAAAGAAGTTGAGGAACACAAACTGCAGGTAGCATGAAACATTAGAGCATTGCCTTAGAAAGGCATTCAAATGCATAATAAAAGCTACTCCATTTTCATATAAACCTGTGTAAAATCAGCTTTCTTTAAAAATGTCTCTTTAATTGATTAACTCAAGTTTCCTGAACAAAATTGTTTGAATTGAAAAATTTCAGCCATTCCTCTATTTTCAAGGTAGGGAAAAAATATCTGAGGGAAAAAAAAAGGCAAAAAGTGGACAGAACTTGTTTCCAAAATATACTATTTTTTTGAATGGGTTAAGATGCAACAGATAAATGCACAAAGGGCTCCGACTCTCTGCTTTGGGTTTTTTTGTGTGGTGATGTTGTTTGGTTGGTTGGTTTGGTTTGGGTTTTTGTTTGTTTGTTTGTTTTTTCCAAGCAGGATATAGAAGGCTTTTCAGAAGTAGAATGAGGAACTAAAGGGAGCAACCAGGAACACGTGTAATCCCTTCCTCCCACCAGCCCTTTGGAGGATACAGAGTACAGAGAAAGTCATTTAAAAAGTTATCATTAGCCATGGCTTTTAGAAAAGGCATGAGTCTGTACAATTATAGCTGTTCTTGTTCTAAACAGGTTTCAGTCATCAGAATTTGGGAGATAGAGACGTATGAAAAGCTTTCTGACATAATGGCTGATTAATGATGCTGCACCCTCAAGAGCGTGTGAACACTGCTGGGAGGGCATTTTCCTGCTCTTGTAAAAACACGTACCAGTTTTGCCTTTATGTAAGTAATCCTTTAAGATGGGTAAAAAGAGGATCTTGGCAACAGCAAGGTCTTTGTGGAGGAATATGTTGCTTTCTGTAGAGTTCTGTCAACATGTTCAAATTTCCTTCTAAGAATCTTATTTTCAGAATTAGCATATTCTTTTATAAATCATCTTCTCACATACACTATGTCACTTGCTCTGCACAGTTCCCATTTATAACTGGTATCACATGACCTGCTTTAAGACTCGGAGCAGAGCCTGAGCTGTTATGACCCAGGGTCACTTGTATGGACACAAATTTTCCTTTGTCAGTAGAGATATTTTATATTATTATTTTAAAATACTGTATCTGTGCTAAATATAACCACACTCAGAAACTGAAATAAATGGGGGGCCTGAATCTCACCAAGGTTTTCCTCTGTCCCAGATTGTCGTGCCAAAGTGATGTGGATGCAATTTCCCAGAAAATTATCAAATGCTTTCAACCCCAGGAACTAAGAAGCTAGACATCTTTTGTAATAAACTGTTACTTTCATTTGTAGGTAAGGATCCATTCTTTATTTTAAGTAATTTTCTTTAATCAAGATGGAGATGGCCCTGATCAAGCTGCTGTGTTTCACTGTAGGTTTCCATCTCCTTCTCTGCACAACCACCACATAGTCATTTACAAGTTTTATTTATTAGCCTCTAGGTGTGATTTCACTTGACCTCTCCTTTTTCCTTCATGAGGCTCATTATGATTGACAGTGTCTTTTCCCGTGGTACCTTTATGACACTGTTCTCTAACCTGTGCCACAGGCATGGCTTAGATGTTGTGTGTGACTTTCTTGAACTAGATAGACATCTATTGCGTGGTTGCTTGAAACTGAGACTCCTGGCTTGGGTCATGTACGTGCTGCCTCACAGTCCTGTACTTCTATGCTCCATATGCCCTGAGAACATTATCAACACTGTTGTGCCTGTATCTAACACAGAGACAAAGAAACTAGCCTTAAACTAGACAAATGAAATACTGCTATCAACACAGCTGTGGCAGACTGGAGCTCAGTGTGGGCTCACTGCCTGAATATTTATTTAGCTTCCTGGGCAAGTTTTCTAGCTGAACCAGTCTGCAGCAGCTACATGGCTCACAGAAGCTGAATTTAGCTGGGTGAATGCTTGCATTAACCTACAGTACAACCTTAATGCTTGCAAATGAGCTGCAAGGAATGTAGAACAGAGATGACTGGCATGAACTCAAGACTGTTAGATACTCTTGGATAATCCCTCCTGCCAGGTGTTCTCCAGAACTTAGTGTGTACATTAGCCTTAGTAGTTAAAACTTAGAAGGAATAACTTTCAATGCAAGTAAAGGGGCTAAATCAATATGATAGATTGGGGGAATGGTGCAACATTTGATTTTCTCTGATTCTACAGCTCAGTAAATCTGTATTTCTGTAATGGACAGGATAAAATTCACAGTTTATATCCTGAACAAAATGTTGAGAATGTGAATTATACTAAATCTTGCAATTTCAGACAAAGGCACTATCTCCCAAAGCAGCTGTATTTCAGGAGAGGGGAAGAAAGAAATATATAATTGCTTACTACTATCACAGCTATTAACATAGATAATTTCTAATGAAAAAAAGCCCAGTGCATCCTGATAGAAAGGAAAGGCCTCAGCAAGAGAGATGTATGAATGAGCAACTTGTAGATGCTGGTGGACTCCCTAAGTATTACAGCATGGTAGCAGCACGGTGCTGGGTAGCTATCAAATACATCATGTTACAAGTTATAAAATGCAAGACCTGACCCAATGCAGCCATTTGATTACCGATGCCAAGAGGAAGGGACAAAGCAGCCTTTAGGGCATTTAGGATCTCCAATGGGCTGCAAATTCCAGTGAAATCTTCCTCTTTCCTCAGTTTCCACTTATTTCTTCTTCTTTTCTTCAAACTCGGGTAAATAAAAAGTCCATGCAAGGTGAGAAAGAACCCTTTTGATGCCATTTAGTTCCTTAGACATACCACCCAACGTATATCAATGTTAGGGGTTATAAAGTTTTGTTGACACACACGTCCCTCTGACACGTCACTGTCTTTTGGGGAATTTTTCCTTCCAGATATTCTAATAGCAGTTGTTACACAGCGGAAGAGATTAGAGTGATAAAATAGATAAACATGGTGCATATGAATCTGGAAAAAATCTCCTCTGCCTCACTCCCGTGTGTATATGTATGAATACACACACTTACCAACAAAAAGAATCTGAAACGGAAACTAGAGAGGTTACTGTGAAACAAACTGTGGTGTTACCTCTTCAGCTGACTTTACAGAGTAAACTGCCTTCCTCTGGTTTTCAGGTTTTCAAGAACCTTTGTAATTTGCCATGGTCTCCTTCTTAGTTAATATTTTGTAAGATGCTTTCGGTTCACATAAATCTGTACCTGTACTCTGTCTGAAATATTTTTTATTTAAGCAGTTTTTGTTTTGATGCTTTTACACACTGAGTTCTCAAAGACTTAAGTAGGATGCAAAATACTACCCAGGAAAAGGCAACACAGCACTGTCTATACAGTGAGCAGTTTATGGATGCCGAGGGGCTTCAGAGAGTGCTAGACTGTATACATGGACTGCAGGGCAAATGGGAAGTTCTAGCACATCATGTACATCTGGGTAGCTTCTTAGCAACTCAGATGTAGAGACCCAAGAGGTTTCTGTTGCAATAAGGCCAAGTATTGTTAGTAGAGGGTAAAATGTGAAGAGCTGTAGTGTGGTCTCCTTTGCTGGCATAGCAACAGAGTCTATCGGAAGGAACATTTCTCACATAGATTTTGCCATGGTCTAGAAAACTGAAACCTTTATTTTAGTCTTAGTATTATTCTTACGTTACAGAAGTGAAGAGTGAGTGTCCTTTGGCAAAGACCAATTCCCCAGAGGAAAAAAGGTACTAAGAAAATAATTCTTCATAAAAATATGCCATTTTATTAATCTAACTTTAAATTTTCTTTTTAATCTGTACAGAAACTCTAAAACGGTTGTTATGACAAAATTGTCAAGGGGTATCAAGCTTTTGTGGAGCACTGCTGGCTTCCTGCCTGCCTTGTCATCAGAATGAAAGGAAGGAAAGGAGAGACTGGTAACCAGGAACCAAGTTAAGTCAGAGACTTTGAGTCTGGATATCCTTGGGGCCAAGCACAGCTCCCATGCCTTGCCACATTCAGAGCTATGCAAGGGGAAGCACAGAACCTAACAACCTACCACTCTTATTTCCTTTTCTACTTCATTAAATATTAGCTTATATATATCTCAAAACTGACCTCAGCTGTAGTGGTAGTGTGAAAGAGTGAGCTTTGCTAGACTTATGCCAAGCAGCAAAGCACCCTCAAAGTTAATTCACGTTTGATGTCTTTGTGAGAACTTTAACTTTTCTCCATCTGATCTGGATAAGCTACATGCAGCACAATCTCGAAGTAGGTCTTCAGAACTTTTCCCAGCAGAATGTGGAAAATGGTGCTCAGGCCAGAACCTGGGTAACAATCAGCAGTACAGGAATCTGTTTGGGTTGCTGCTTTACTTATGTCTGCCCTTGGACTGGCTTTTAATCTAGCAACATATATATCTTCACATGTATAACTGGAACATACTGATGTGACTGGCAGAAGAAAGCTTATCGAAAGCTTTTCTAATTTCTCACCCATCAGAGACTTCCAGCAGCACTGAGGACTAATTATCCGTCAGTCCCATATGAATTACATAGATTTGCAGTACACAGGATTAGAACTATACCAGCAAATCGCTCATTTCACATCCTAATAACATTTAATACCCTTCTGCTATGTTGCACAGTTCAATTATTCATTTATTTAGCAAATCAAGCTGAAAGGGAGAGGAAAACCAATATGTTACAAAGGGTCTTAGCCTCAGAAGTGGCCCATATTGTAGGCTCTGCCACTTTCTCTCTTATTTTATTATCAGCTGGTGATAAGACCAGTATAAAGCTTTGTAGGGGAGGACCTTACCCCAGCTTTGCACCCTGACCTGAATTCCTGTGGCCTGGCTGTTTTACTCAACCAGCTTCTTCCATAGCCTCCTTTTTCAGACCATCTTCACTCTTTATTCCACGATGCTAGCAACATTTGTGCAGTTTTAAGCACTTTATTTCCTTAAGTCAGGTTTGATTAAAGTGACACATGAGAGACTGGGCTCTGCTGTAGTCCTGTCCTATATATCCCTCTATTATTATAGGGCACTCTATCCTTTAGATGTGCTTCTGTTCCTTGTACGAGTTCCCAGGAGTGGGTTTCCTATTACCAATGAAGTATCCTTCATTACCTTTCAGGTAATGTCTCCCTTTTCAAGTACACGATAGCTTTTTTGATTCAGCTTCACCACAGCGATGCTTAGAATTGGACCTGTTTGATAACTGTTCGGGAATAGATCATCATATTTCCCTTTCTCAGTGAGAAGGGCAGAGAAGGCAAGAAAGCCCTAGACAGAAAAAAGGAACAGCATAAATACCTTACAAATGAAAAAAAAAAAATAAGGAAAAGAACAATACAACCCTGTTATTTCTTTAGGATGCAGCTCCCAAGCAGAAGGCCACAGCAACATGCATATAATAGATAATAAATAAATAAATAAATAAAGCACAGACCAAACCCCTTCCTTTTCCCTGTATTGTCCGATATTTTAGTGGAAGAGGAAAAAGAAGAAATAAGTTCTGTCTTACAGTTCTTTGTTGTATGTTGATGCATGTGAAAAACAAAGTAGCAGCATGCAGAGAACAGAAAATCCAATATGAATGTAAATTTTAGAGGATGGAAGGAGGAAAACCCTACAGGCATTTTCAAAGATCATCGTTGACTACTGTTATTCCTGGCTATTGCTAAGTGAAACCAGAATATGACCACTGCTTGAATTCTGCTTTTGAAGTATTAATCACTTTTACTTTCATGTAACATAACTATTTGTAAGGTCTTTCAAACTTTTATTATTTTTTTTTTCACTGGAACATACAAATCTAAGGAGGTATTTAAGCTTTACTGAGATGTAATTCCTTCTAAGTAGATGGGTTTTTTACAGAGAGCTATGAGACGCAGCAAATAGAGCACAAATCCTGCATATATGCCTGTAATTTTAGTGTGTGGTACTTCACCATCTAAGTGGCCAAGAAGATTAAGGCGACAGAGAAAGAGGCATTAAAGTCCCATTTGTTGAAGATCTTGCTACAGGACAGCATCAAGCCCATGAAGAGAACACAAGCTTGAGCCCACAACTCATGTAGCTCAGTCATTTACATGTGTGTCCTCCTTGCTTCTGGCTACTGAATAGCTGGTGTTAAACAATGAAGTGACTTTTTTTCAGCTATTAATTTTCAAGTTGCTGTCAGTGAGATGGGGTGTTGGAATAGCGTGAACTCTTTCATAAAATTCTTCATAGGCATTTTGGAGTATGTTTCTTTAGCTTTCAAACTTTTCCTTGCCTATTTTAATTTTGAAGCACCACGCATAAGCAGTTATTGGTCTTCTGGTTTGCAGAAAATGTAGTGTCATTCACTGTCTACCTAATTTTTAATAGTCTGACTTCCTAAGGAAAGATGACTTGGTGTGCTCTCTGTGTCTGTTTCCTGCTATTGTCTCTCTCAAATCACAGTTATCTGATTTCATCCTCATAGGGCAGAGTTCAAAAAAGTATTTAAGAAAATGCAGTTTCTACAGATCAAGCAAAATTGTCCAGCTAAAAAGAGAGGAGCTTCTGCTAGTGCTCTGACTGAAAGAGGGACCACAGAATAAAGCTTGGCTAGTCCTGCCACCCATGGAGCTACTCCCTCTTCCTCACCGTCCTCCTGTTATTCCCAGTAACTCCCTTACTAGTGAGAAAGGAAGCCCATGATGTATGAACAATCACTGTATTTGTTAGAGAACACTTCTGGATTCCACATAAGTAGAGCTACAGAATGGACACATTTTTTTCTCAAACCGTGATTTTTATTTATTTTTGTGAAACTGGTTGTGGCTATTTAGACTTTAAACATTTTTGGCACATAGGTTTTTAAGGCTGTATTTTTTCTTTTTCTCCATGCTTCTTTTCTATGAGGGGAAAGATTATATGACTAGACAGGGTAGAAAACAAAACAGACAAACAAAATCCCAAAGTTAATTTCTTATCTTCTGACATTTTCATTGAAATCTCCCCCCAAAAAATTGTTATAGTCATTTAGACAAGAATCTTTAGTCATACCATGGTCTGTCTCCTCTCATGGTTCAACCCATTTCATTCTGGGAGGCCTGCTTGCCCAAAGTACCTTCTTCATGAGAAATAACTATTATTAGGAAAAATGAAAATGTTAATTTTTCCTCTTGGACGTAAATCAGCAAACTCTCCAGTAATCTGTCTTGGCTATATTGATTTGTACTTCTAATTCGAGAACACTTTTTGGTTCAAGTATCTATTTTGTTTCAAATAGGATATATGGAAAAAGTCACTACATTTTATTTTTTGATTTGTTGCTAATAATGAAGGGTCCCTTTTGTCTGATTTTTTCCTAGCAGAACTGAAATCTGCATCTGTCAGCTGATAACAGCGCTCTCGGGAGTTCGAGACTTTGGAATCCCTTTACACAGTCTTCCCTCGTATGGTTTTGTTCTCTTCTCTTGGCAGGTGTTCCAAGGCTGAGATTTCACCATGAATGGTGTCTGTAGAATCTGAATAACTTCAGTTTGCTCAGATGAAAGGAAAGCTAAAGGTACTGAGGCATCTTGTCCTATTTTAAAGGCTTTGTTTTTACTATGAGAGGTTTATTTTTTTTAAGATGGATAAGATCTGACACAGTGTCCATTAGGGCTATCCCTCTTTAGCCACCTTTATTAAATGAAAATGTCTAATGATCTTAGCTGCTCTTTCTGACAGGGGCCTAGAAATCAAATAGTTCATCTCAGACTATGCACACAGCCCTTCTCAAACAAAATGAATAATCAAATGTAGCGCCGAAAAGAGAGAACCATTAACTTTTATTTTCTAGAGGAGGAATGCACTCATACGTCCTTGCGAAGATTAAAGGAGAAACTTTCTCTTTCAATTAGATCCATTACTTGAGGAACAGATGTTTTAGAGTTTGAAATTGCATTGTGCAAAGCACTCAAACATGCTGCCCAGAACACTACCCTCAGCGTACAAAATGACTAAGTATGATGTTTTCAGCTGTATTTTTTTTATAACACAAGAAACCCTGAGAGAGAAAGTCTCTGTTTTGCCTTAGGGAGAGCATACAGGCTCAGTGGAGGAGGAGATTGCTAATCACAGATAACACTGTAATGACTCTTGCCAGAAAGTAGCCGGCTCCACAGGATAATAGGATTAAAGCCTTCCCTTCTGGAAGAGCAAGCAGTGCATCAGAGCTGAACTGGGCTCCACAAGTATGTGGTAAAAATTTAAGACTGGGTACAACTGTGGCGCACAGTTCCTACAGCCACAGCTGAACAGGCAGATTTATTCTCTCATCACCTTTTACATGATGAACGTAAAGGTTTTTGTAGCTTTCCAGGGAAGTACAGTGCTGGCTGCTAAGACTCATCTTAAGGAAAGGTGCCCCTTTCCTTTGGAGCAGGAGAGTAAGTGGGGCCTGTGAGTGAGTAAGCTTTTCACCAACAGCAGATGGTTCAGGACATAAGCTTGTACTGCTGACCTGAAGGGATTTGGTGATGGGATGTGAAAACTGTTCGCTCTCAATCATTGCCACAACTCTGTTCTAACAGTTACTTCTGAAGATTTTACATCCCTGTCTTAGTAGTTTAAAGGCTGAGGTGCTCTGTGAGATGGTGTGTTTGAAATTTAGTTGAGGAAAGAGGAGAGGAAAATCTTTGTTGCCCATCTCAAAAGAGGACCTTGAGTGAAATGGTCTTAGAGGACTGTCTCTTTTCCAGGACTACCAGTGCTGCATCATTTCAGTAGTTAAACAAAATTGCTCACTTACTACAGATATCAAACAGAATGTTTGCATATGGCACAAGTCACTTTATACAGAAATTTCCTTGAAAATTCTATTTCAGAAAGTTTTCCTTTACTGCAGTAGTAATATTTAAAATAATAAGGAAGGCAGGAATGAAAACATTCATACCAATAATACTAAGAACTTTGAAGTTGTTTTTAAATAAATAACCTGTGTGGCTGGACATCATTCCTGCTACTGATACCGGTATGAGAATTTATATGTGAAATTACTTCAAGATTCTATGTTTGGGGCTCTGGTCAGTTAGAAAATACCCATCAGAATCCATGCAAATACCTCTGTCTGCCATCTGGCCATATTTTCTGTCTTCTAGACACAGTAATATTTTCCTTACATTACTAGCTGAGGACAACTTTTCTTGACAATCGGTTGAGTAATTTCACACAAGCAACATAATTTGTCTGCTTCAGATATTATTTCTAATATCGATTACAGAGGGAAGGAAGGGAAAGGAGGATTAATTCACAAATTCTCTTGAAGAAATTGGGAAACACTTTATCTTGACAGTAGTCGACCATTCTTTCCAGGAAGTGATTAAGATAAATACTCTAATTTTGTGATACAGGCTGTCAAGTAAAGTTCTCAGGAACATATTTTGAGCAATTGCTCTAAATGGAGCTCTTTGTCATTAACCTGAGGTGCGTTCTCCGGTTGTTATGGCTGATGTTGTTGAACGGAAGACTAAGCCTAAACCTCAATGCATAAATTTTCTGACACTATCCTGTTTTGAAGGTGATGCAGTCAATATCTGGGAGAGAGCCACATGGCTGAAAGCAGTAATTGTCTGTCTGGCAAAGAAATATTACCTCTCTTTTGGTGAAAGGCATGCAGGAAGGAGGAAGCAGTCTGTAGAGAGTCAGAGATAAAGTAGGCAGGGGCAAGATCTTTGCCTGAGAGATTGAGGTGAATCTGGACAGCTTGAAGCCAGGCTAGGGCTGCCTTTTCTTTATCCCTCATAGTTGCATCATGCACCAGTGCTACAGCTACACTTTTTCCTAAGGATGGCAGCTAAAGGGAAAATAAATGATGACAGAGTGTGAGGAGGCCCTGCTGTTCCCTCTCACAGCCTTGCTCGCCAGGCAGAGTCATGCACAAGTGGTGAGTGATGGACCAAAAGTCCATCCTTGCTCTCTGTTATGAACAGACCTGTCATCACTGCTTACACTGTGTGATAACAACCACTCTACCACCTGATATTTAACACACAAGGACTAGCAGAGAAATCCCTAAACCTCCATGGATTAAATTTAAGTTATACACCAGGTATAATTCATCATAGGCTTTTTTTTTCTTAGGTGTGAAACTGCACAAGCCAAGATAACAGTAAAACGGATCCTTTAGCAAACATGGGGAGCATTATGCCAGCAAAATGTGAAAACCAGAAGAATCCAGGGTGTGATTTTTCTTTCCTGTTAGGCAATGAAACTAATCAATGTTTAAAGGAAATATAATCAATGGATCAAAATCTGGTAACAGTCTAGAATAAGCAAAAGCATTTTTTTATGTGCAGGCTCATAAAATCTCTGAGCACAGTCTAGCTCACTAACGACTCTGGTTTGGACTGCATTTTATCTTATTCTCTTGACTTTGCAAACCTTGTTTGGCATTTCCTTTGGCACAAGCCGATTGTAGTCTAATGGGTGGTTCCACAAAGACAGTTAACTTTTAAATGCAAAACATGTTGTGGTTGGCTGGTTGTTTGTTTTTAATTTTATTTGCTTCAATCTAAAGCAGTGCTAAATGTGTACTAGGCTAAGAGATTTTCTGACACTAATTTATTTTTGGTTTGGTGAGTTTAGAGGCAAAACCTATTCATATCAAAAAAGAATGTTTAAAAAGAAATAGATATATGTATATGGTTCACTTGTAAGCATTATGTATAGTTATGCATGATTTAAAATATTGCATCTTCTCATGAAAAAGGACATTTTTGCAAGGGCTTAAAGAAACACCAAAGTTAGAAAAGGTTTGTTCATTTATTTTCTTTCTTGTGTTAGCATTACTGCTGTTCATCTGGTTGCCTTTGTGACTAAAATATGCTAGAAACAATCCCTTACAATAAGGATTTACAGTCATTATGATACTATAAAAAATATCTTAGACTTATGGAATATATTTGAGGCAAAAATTAGTTTTTGCAACTTGAAATTACAATTGACTGTTGTGTGTTTATGCATTTGACTAAAACTAGAGCTCAAGGTATCTAATTCATATGAATTAAGTTATTTGGGGAAAATTTTTTAAAACTAGTGCTCCTAGAATTGGACTAGACTTGTTTTTAGAGGGAGATGCTGGAGTCTGAGCTCTGTTGAAAAAGTTGCCTTTTGGTCTTTGTTGAACTTTCAGAAAGTTGTGATGAAGACAGTTCCCAGTCTGCTTTTCTTAGAGAAATCACTACTGAAAAAAAAAAAAAGACAAATCTAATAGCTACTTGCAAGAATCATCAATACCTCTTTTACTCATTAAAAGTAAATAATTAAAATAATTAAAACTTTGTCCATTTAAATGTGGGATATCAAAACTATGAGACTTTAAAGAATATGAATTATTTATTTTTTAAATTTTAAAGCCAATTCTGGGAGAGCAGGAGATCCAACGACAACCTGATGTGAGGAAATGACAATGTTTAAGGGCAGCAGGAGAAATATACTGTTTAGAGAGACATTTCTATTTTCTGATGCCATCTACAAAGAGGTAAGAATTCCTTTTAGATATTCCACATTTAAAAGGTTAATATCAGGTATGGCTCTTCCACTGCTGATTAAAAAAATGGAAGTCTGAGGAAAACTCACAGAATTATATTGTAATTGTTAATCTCAGCTTTTTAACTGAGCAAAACGTGGGCAACAAAAAATTTGCTGTCAAAATCCATTGGTCTACAGAAGTTACAATAGAAAATGTTACATTTTTCTTTCAAAAAAGTCTAAATATTGTCCAGTTGTTGGAAGGTACTTGGTATAGAGGTATTTACCATGTGCCATTTTGGCTTTCTACAAAAGGTGGTAAAAATGGTGTTGGTGGAGAGAACCTGGCAGTAGCTGAATATAATTTCTAATTATTTCATGACATATTTAAAGTATATGAATATTTAACTTAATTTTATACTAAACTTAATTTGAGCTTCTATCTCAAAATTTAAAGATAAATTGCAACAATGACTTGATGACAAACTAATCATAAGCATAACAATTGTTAAAAAAATACTGCATTGCATTTTAATGGTTAAAAATGGATTTCATGTGGTAGAATATATTATCTTTCATTACATGAGTATATTTTCCAGTAGACTGATACTCTCACTTTCTTGGAGTGACGTCATTTCAGAATATTTTTAATTTTAACTCAATCAGCTAAAATATATTACCATCTTTATACCTACTGCTACAAAATTTAATTCTGCATGGCTGAAGCAGACAGAAGCCCTTGCCTGTAGGGAACACGTTAATGGCCCAGTGCCTCAAATGGATATTTTTTCTAGTAGAACTGTTTTGGCTTCTTTTTACCCCAAAAAGAAAATGCACAAATCGGTAATGATGCAAGTCAAGAAATCTAGAAATGACCACTCAATTGAGCTGCTTCTTATTTTGGTTATTTAGTAGAAGACCCCTTGAACTGATCTCAGGGGATTTTATTGGAGGAGCAGTTATCTCTAACAGCATCTCAGATCTGGCATCCAAAGTCTCTCTGGGAAATCTCCAGTGTTAAATCTGTAGTCTGTCCTATTTCAGATGGTGCCTAAAGACAGCCCCTTGTCTACCTTCACAAACTGTTATTTTTGGTGACTCAATTTGCTTTCATTAGCACATAGATGTTGTATATGTTGTGTATCCAAACTACCACTTCCTCCCAGCTGTGTCTCCTTGAATTAGTATACACTGTGCGTGCCAAATGCAGATCTTGAAGTCTCGTAGGAGCTCCACCTCTACAACCATGCTGTAATGTAAACCTCTTGGCCTTTCTAAACCAGCAGTTCCACATATCAAAGCCATGCTTGTCTCAGTTTGTTTTCAGATTTTGTCATCTGCTGTAACAGCTGTCTCTTAACTAGCACAGAATAGGCTCTGCGGACAAATCTCACCATGGGAATTCTCCTCCAAGGGAAATCTTGCACTGTGGCAATAAACAGCTCACATGTTCGGAGTGATGCATACCAGGCGTGTCATGCTGGTGAGATGTTAGAGGAGCCATGGAAAGGTGACTTGCTTTAGTAACGGGTGTAGAACAGCATGTGGGTACTTCTACATCATAAAAAATATCCTAATGCAGCGCACAGAAAGATGTTCAAATTGGGTATCTATAAATGGAGTTGAGAATTGGTGTTCTTCAGTGCTTAGCTTGTGCTTGATTCTGTCGTTATGTGTAGGTTACCTAGCGCTCTCATTATATTCCAGCTGTGAGAGAGGGAATGTTTTTCATACTTCTCTACAGATGTTGGGGGTGATAGTGAGGCTTGGACTCACAAAAGCTCTGTTAGAGCTTTACTGAAAGCTGTAGTGCAGGGAGCCCGATTGCGAGCTTTGATGTAGGGGTTCTAATTTCAGAATGACCTCAA
Organism: Chloroceryle amazona; assembly: GCA_027560015.1. Classification (NCBI taxonomy): domain Eukaryota; kingdom Metazoa; phylum Chordata; class Aves; order Coraciiformes; family Cerylidae; genus Chloroceryle; species Chloroceryle amazona. The sequence goes on from JANHFX010009196.1 coordinate 17,688, forward strand.
CTCCTGTGTCATGATTTCCTTCTGATAAGCAAGTAGATCTTTTTTATTTTTTACTCTTTTCAGAAGCCATTGTCATAGCAACTTCCTCTTGAGTTGTCTTCTGGTGGCTTTTTTTCTTTTCCATGGCTGTCTATGTTACTGTTCCGATTTTACCTGAATTATTAAATGAGAACTTCAAGACCTAGCCTCCAACTTTGTTAGCTTTGGGGAATAAGCAAATGCCATGTAAAAAAGCATATTTGTACACTCGTACTCTGCAGAAGATAGGACTAGCTGATTTTAATATGATAAATAAGTGCAAGACTTATTCAGAAAGATGTTATACTTTACATAATAGTAGAGAGTTAATAATTTTAATTTTAGAATTTTAGTTTTTCAGGAAGTGTAATATAATTGAAATAAATATAACAAAATTAACAATAAAAAAAAATAAGAAAGGACAAAAAAACAGATCAGCTTTAAAAATGGAACAAACATTATCACCCTAAAGCAGTTCTATGCCTCAGGAGAGCTTAAAACAGCTTGTAAAAGTCAAGGGTTCTCCTTCTGTCCCCCCACCTACTGCTACTGCAGCTGTTCCTGCAAAAGGTTCACTCTGCAGAAGTTAGTTTTAATAACATTTGGAAAAGGAGACTAAAATATTTTTGCTATGATCAGACTAGATGAATTTCACACCTCTGTGAAAGAACCAGCTGGACCAACAGCAGTCAAGTCACACTTAATCCTTGTTTTGAGGGTTTAAGGGAAACATAAACCATGTGCTGGTTCTCAGCTGAAGAATAAATGCAGGGCAAATTCTGTCCCTTCTCTTTAGCGACTGGAATACCTTGCAATAAATAGGAGGTAATAAAAGGAAATGCAATGTATTATAGAATCATAGAATGGTTTGGGTTAGCAGGGACCCTGAAGATCACCTAGTTCAAACCTGTCCTGCCATGGCAGAGACACCTCCCACTAGACCAGTCTACAACTTCCCTGGGCAACCTGTTCCAGTGTCTCACCACCAGCAGAGGGAAGAATTTCCTTATTTCTAATCTAAATTTACCCTCTTCCAGTTTGAAGCCGTTACCCCTTGTCTGTCACTACAAGCCCTTGTAAAAAGACCCTGCCCAGCTTTCTTGTAGGCTCCTTTCAGATACTGGAAGGCCTTTATAAGGTCTCCCTGCAGCATTCTCTTCTCCACGCTGAACAACCCCAGCTCTCTCAGCCTGTCCTCATAGGGGAGGTGTTCTAGCCCACTGATCACCTCCCTCAGCCTTCTGGCCGTGCTTGTTTTGATGCAGTCCAGGATGAGGTTGGCTTTCTGGGCTGCACTCACACATTGTTGGCTCAATATATAGCAATTTACAGATCACTGAGGCTGACTCAGCAAGGATTCTCTCTGTATTACACGAAGTTCAAGTTGTCATTGCTATATGCTGTATCCTTTCCTCATCCATCTGCAAAAATGTGTGTTCAGGTTACTGTTCCTGCTGCTGCACTAAGGAGATGAAAGGGACCGGCAGCACTGAGCAGCCATGGAGTTCCCCAATCCCTGGCTCAGGTACCTGAGCTGGTCTTACAGGGAAGATCTTGGCATGCCTGTTCAGGCTAATTGCTTTGACAGCTAATTAGAGCTAATGAGCCTGAAGCACAAAATAAACATGACATCTATGCTCTGCCTTTTATAACTCTGTCATTTCTCTCATTTTGTAAAGCCTATTCGTGTCACATAGATTGAAATACCTAGTTGATCTTCTTACCCATATGACTGCCCTGAGCACATGGTAATGCCTCTCTTAATACCAAGAAGCGTATGAATAACACGGTTTAAGTCATTTTAGTGTTAACATGGGTTATCCCAATGGGGGTTCTCACATTCATTCAGAAATGTGGTTGAAGGATGGAATTAAATCAATGTTTATTATTGTTAAATGGAAGAAGACACACAGAGAATTGTATTCAAAGAAATTATTACATAGTGAAGTTCTGAACTGGATGCAATAGGTATTGAAAAGGAAATAGCCTCTAAAAATGACTAAAATTATGATCGTAAACTTATATGACCTTATGAAAACATGAATGGCTGATTCGTGAGTTGTAGAAAGGACAACCTTAATACAGCTGTGCTGGTTCTGCTGCACATTATGAAAAAATATGTCATGTTTTACTCTGTCCTGATGAAAGATAACCATTGTCTTTACTGTTATTAGCAAGTAAAATTAGCCAAAAAAAGTCTCCATCAATACACTCGTAATTGAGCTGCACTTATTCAGGTGTAAACAGGATGCTTGAAAATGAAAAGGCTGACCTAAGGTCTCCACATCCTCTTTTGGTGCCAAAACACAGAAAATCCACTGCACTGCAACAGTATGTATGTTAGGTGGAATTGAGCTCCAGAAACGTTTTGGGCAAGCAAACTCCTGCCAGTCAATTCCTTCTGCAGCTGATCTCCTGTCTCTAGACTCTGAGCAGAGTTGCACAGGCGTTGCAGTTGTACTCGGGCTCATTTGTTTCTGGTTTTAATTTTGCCTTGCAGGGGGGTTTGGGACATGTGACGTCATCTCTCTTGTTGACTTCATAGTCTGTGCAATGAGGATGGTTATTCTTCCTTATTCAATTAATTATTTAGAAGTATAGATGACTCAGAATTACCTTTTTAAGTGTCACTTTTTTTTTCCACTATTGAAAATAATGCTGCCATATCAGGTTCATTTTAAACTTGTTGGTATATAAATGACTACAAACACTGCAGACAATTTAGAGCCTGTACCTTAACTCTTTCTGAAAGACTCGGGTAGCATAATGACAAACATAATAGAAAATATTACAAACAGTAACAGACCTATGTAACTTTACTTCATCAGGTCCGTCAAGAATTATTTTTGAGGTATCCTCTTTATTAAATAAGCTTGTAAGAAGAAAAGCAGATGCAAAGTAGAGAGCTTTTTGTATGGGTGGTAGTTACAATTCATTACAGCGCTCAATTTAATGAGACTGATCCTGATTAGGACATCCAAGTCCCTTAATATTACAAATAGATAACATATCTAGATATAGTACTTATATAGGTATCTTTAATGCATCTTTTCAATCAAGCTTCTAGGAAGAAATCCTTACCTATATCCTTGTACACATTCATAAAGAGGCCACAAGGGAAGTATTAAATGGTGTTTTTTAAAAGAAAAAGACACTTCTATTTTAACACAAATTACTGCAATTAAGTATAAAACAGCATCTTCCATGTCAACATTTCACATTTCATGAGTTCACATGGCCAGAAAAGGATAATGTTCTTAAAGCTATAACTAGAAGGGTGTGGTGTTCAATCTGGAAATATATCAGAATGAACACAGGTTTAATCAGCCTGTGATTTCCCCTTTATAATTTCATGCTCATAGAAAATGGTAAAATGCTTATGATACAGGCTTTTTTGAGCCTTTTTTAAGCTGCTTTGTCTCTAGTTGCAGGGGGGAATCTATTTTATATTACATGGATAGGAAGATTCCAGGGATCTATTTCGGGGTCTGTCATCAGCCTGCTAACAAGTATTACTACTATTATGATGATGATGATGATTATTCAGTATTGTCCTCCAACGATTTCCTAGTCCTCAGTTCATAAGCAAAAAAGACAAGACTTCACGGCAGAGATATTAAAGGAACTAATCTGTATGCCTACCTCATTAGGGGGTGTTGCTCAAGAACAAGTTGTCCTTATATACAGATTGCCCCTGTATGGCTGCCAATGTCAACAAGACCTTGGGTGCATCTGTCCTCCCAGTGAATGTAGACTTTGTACATTTTGTTGTGTGTATTTGTGCACGAGTGCAAAAAAATTCTGAACGATTACTCTCCTGAGAGTTTACTCCTTTTGCTTCTTGGATCATGTAAGAACAAACATCCGAAATCAAGCCAAACCACTTTTTAAAAACAGGTTAGATATTAAAGTTTCTTTTCTTCTATCTGCAGGAACCTTTTTTGATAAAAGACTTAATACTGAAAGCAAATTTTTTTTTTGTCTAAGATTTCAGCTCTTGCATGTGTTGCATAAGTGGAAGAATAAATTTCCTTGAAATATATTAGTCAAGCAAAGAAGGATTTTGCAATTGTAAAAACAATAGTTTTGCAGATTGTCGAGACCTGTTATTTTACTATCTCAATATAAAAGTGTCTTTCAGATTCTTTGCTCAAAAAGCTTCTTCAGGAAAGGAGTGCCCTGTGGTACTGGTGGTTGCTTGCATTGAATTATTCACTGTGTTTGAAGGTAGTCAGTGGCAACTTTCTCCTTGCTGCTGCTCCAAGTATCACTGCAGCAGGCTCAAATGCTAAATTTTGCGCAAGAGCGATTCCAAATTAAGAGTGTTGACTCTGTCCAACAGATCTTGTGATCCTTCCTTAAACGGCTGCTATTGTCTTTTGCCACCTCCTATTTGTTTTTAATCTGCTTAATGTATGCCTTATCCTGCAGTGTTCCAAAAGCTAATAGTTTATGAGACTTATTGTAGTAGGGCTACATGACTTGCATAAATCTACTAAAATGGTACTCTCTTGTCTTTTGCTTTCAAAATCTAATATGCATTCAACTTTGCTCTTTAGCCAGCTGGCAGACCTTTGTGATATCATTCTGATTTTATGATGGAACACTGATGTAAATCAGTGATAACCAAAGCTAACTAAACTGAGGTAACAAAACTGAATCAAAGAATCTAAAGCCAAGCAAAGGGTTATACAGAGTGACCCAAAAAACATGCAGAAAATTAGGTTGGTGGAATCTACAAGGATGCTGCTTTGGGATCACAGTCTATTCTGCTGCATTTGTGTACCTTTGATCACGTGTTTGTTCTGATCATGTGCCAGAAAAGACTCTAGCATTGACATTGTTTAATGTTAGTGTTTAGGGTGGAATCTGGGGTTTGCATGAAAGCATTGCTGTGAATGAAGTAGAAATTACAAAGCCAGGCTCCAATGTCTCTGTTGGAGCTCTAGAAATAATTTCTTAAAATGGAACGCGTTCCTCCCACAGAGGATGCTTTCCACCAAGCCAAAGTATGTGTGTCCTCCAAAGCTTGCATTGTAAAATGTGTGAAAGCGAGGCGTCTTGTTCTTGAAAGAGCATAGACTTGTTGATTTAACAGCTATTTTCCCTCTTAGCTTCTGGTGTTAATGAGAAAAGGATAAATAATCTCTCCTAGTAATCCTATTTTTCAAATAGACATGCTGCTGCAGGAAAGAACCAGAGACTTTTCAAAAACAGAGAAGCTGAGAACATTGTGAACAATGATATCCAGGAAGTAGTGCCTGGAATAGCAAGTCCTTATTTTCCAAACGGTAATGGAAGAACTCATAATGATAACTGGAAGGAAATGCCATGCCATGCCTTACCGGCAAATGTAAATTCCTCCAAAGAGGGCATTTTAAAAGTGAGTCATCAGGATGGCAAACGTGTGCATTTTATTCAGAGTTGAATGTTTAATTGCAGAAGTGGTTCTCAGAAGTTCAAGGCCTCAGCCCTGTGCCCAGCTGCTGCCGAGAGGCTGCCTCCTTAACTAAGCTTGGGCATGATGGGTATAACTTTTGAATCTGTCAATCAAAAGATTTCCAGCCAACCTAGTCCACAATCCTAGGCTGCTACCATTGAGAACTTCTGTTCTGCTTGACCTCGCAGGTTTCACAGAGCCAGTTCTGCTGCAGAACGTTGTCATTCATGATGACATTTCCCTGTACAGAATCAGCAAATGTAGCGAGGAAATGTACTGTAATTTTGAATTTAAGAGTTACCTCACAATTCTAAGTCATGAAACAGCTCTTTTGGGCATAAATAACACCCATCTTTTGTCCTTTTACTTCAGAGGGAAAATTGATGTAATTCATGTCAGACGGTGAGATTGTGCTTTGCTGTGTAATGGGAAGTTGATGTTGGATTTGGCATTTGGTGATTTCAGTCTAAGTTTATCAGGTTAACCAAACTGAATACCTCTACTGGCACCTTCTTTTAGGATAGTGATACTATCGGCCTTGGGATTGAAAGCAAGATCATTCTAGGTTTGGCACTGTGTTTCACATGGGTTTGTAAACTAATGTGGTCTAGAGTTGGGCAAAAGGTATTGCTATGATGTTAAGGAGATAAGAGCTTTAGTTTAGGGATATTAATTTAGTTCTTCCCTGACACACGATAACTTTTTTAAAAACTTCTGGCAGTCAGATGTATGCAGGGAGGTGTCGTCTTGTTTTAATGCACGTGGCAGAGGGAAGAAGCTAGTGTCCCTAGGGGGAAGGGGGGAGCTATCTGAAAAAATAGTGATGCAATTAATTTCCGAATATCCCTCCAAGACTGAACTGTTATACACCTGCAGAATTTTGTGCATGCAGAGAAAGGATGCACACTGACTGTCAGACTTAACACTCTTCCTTTCCTTTTCTCCCCTCGCTCCGTCTGTTCGTATAGCACCTGCATTTCTATGCCTCACTGACTCTCCATCTGTTTCTCTAATTTGTATCTTTCTCCTCTGCTCACGGCCCTTACCATTTATAATAGAGGTAGAGAGGCATTAGGAATGAGTGCCTCGACATGTTCATCCTATGAAGTCTTTACACTAAAGCTTTCTGTTCCTGCCTGCATCTCTCAATCCTGTTCCTCCCGGGCAGCTCTAGACTATATATAATAGCCCACCATCTGGTTCCAATAAGCAGTTAAACTTATTTCACCCAGCTGTTGCTGCTGATGCAATTTGTACCTTTGTCCATGTCCATTCTCCATGAGAGAGCACAATCCAGCAGCAGGATATCTGTAGACCACTGTGACCTGGTTTCTAGCTGCCTGTGACTGACTGACTTAGCTCATGGTATACCAACAAAGTAGATTTCTTTCTCAGCTGGATGTTACTATGCCTGGAGAAAAAAAAATATTTCCCTTTCTACATTGATATTGCTCAGTTAGGAAATTTATTCTCACCCCTCACCTTTCTTCCACAAAAGCCATATTTAAAAAAAAAAGCAGCCTTGCAGTGCAAAATATAATGGTGGAAATTGTCCCTGTAATATATTAAAACTGCAACATGTTAAGTGAAGATTTTATTATGTTCATGTCTTTCAATAAAAAAAAACCCAAACAGCCAACATAAAATGCGCACACCTAGGCATACTAGAAATTTAATATAGAGTGCAAATTAATGCTTAATAGTTCAGTAATATCACTTATGCTATATCAGTTCAACACACCACTCAAAGAAAATCATACATTTTCAACAAACTAGTACTTGCTTAACCTTGACTAGAGAAACCCTTAAGATTACACCTTAAAAATTTTTGTTCATGTAGGAAACAAGCAAAAAATTATGGAAAAATAACCTGCAGTGCAAACATAAAAACTCAGGGAAGTTTTTGTCGTTCCAGCCTGCCTTTCTCTGGACTATATTCTCTTGTGTTTGTTACTCTACTTCTAATGCTGCCACTAAGCAGCTTTGTCTGCTCCTGGGTATTTTCTATTCTTCTCCTTGTTTCATCTCTACTAATACAGCACAAAAGACAGCTCTCTGCTGTGTGTTTCTATAAATGCTATTAGAGTAACCCGCACACTCAGGTTCTGCATTATGCTAGTCCAGGAGGACAGGCAAGATGCATAAATGGACAGTATTAAGATCTCTGGAACCTTGGAACTCCAACTGTCTTTTAGCACACGTGATCTTAAATAGAGTCACAGCAACAGTTCATTATAGGGTGGCACTGCAAGTATCCTGGCCAGATGAAAGGTAGCTTTTGCTTCTAGATCATGTACGATCTGGTATGATGAGGGTTTGGATATAGCTGCTGTTGTGCCACAGCTGGGAAATTTAAGGATTAGATAGTTTTTTAAAGAATGATCCAGGATTCAAAAAATCAGCAGACCTGCAGATCACGATGACATTGTTGTAAGGGTGAAACCGTGTTAGATCACAAGGTGGCTTTTTTCCACACTAAAAATCATAGTCATTTTCTTACTGGAACCCCCACCCCGTCAATCAGCTGATTATCAAAATGGAAAATCTTGAGAGTTATTATTCCAAAGGACTGAGTCTCTCTGCCATTTTTAGTTTATCATAATGCAATTCAATCTGTCACTGAATGCCACTTTGCTCATACACACTTTGCTTGTAACACAATATAGTTGCTCCCACCATTTCTTAATCTTCTGCTGGTATTCAGGCCATTTTAAGACGGTGATCTAGTATCATTCTCTCAGGCATTCAGTTAAGCTGGTGCAAAAGAACTTTAAACAAGTTTCTGCCATAGTCTGTTTTATTGGAGAAGCCCCACAGCTTTGTATAAATACAAATCTCCATGCTGGATACCTGAGACATAAACTGGAAAGATATGTGTGTGTGTATATATATAATTAATAAGTCATGCTTTGAGCTTTTACAGTGCCTTTCATCTAAAGCGCTAAAAGTGCTGTAGAAATATTAACCCCCAGAATACCTTTTGCACAGAAGTAAACATGAAACCCCCAGAGTACATGTCACTTGCCCAAGGTCACAGAGGCTGCATGCGTGTCTCGACATCAGAGCTTCTGCTCTAATAACCAAGCGACAATCCCAAACCCTCAGAAAATAAGCCAGTAAATAAATGATAATTTTCAGTGGCCTGGTAGGACTGGCTGAAAGAGGAGTAGTTCAAAAGACTGCAAAAAACCTCAGACAGGTGTGTAAATTTGAAACTCACCTTAATTACATATAGAATTGCAACAGTAATGAAATGAGATTGAACTCGACTGAATAACGAACTCTAAATTAAGAAATGATGTGATAAAGCTTTCCATGGTTCAATTAGTCAGCCATCTGTAGTACTTTCTAGTAATAGTTACATTGCCTGGTTTAGAAGAGTTTTAAACGCCTCTGTCTAGTTTTCAAGAACATATACACATTATACAAGAGATATTGATCATCATGAGAAAAATATAACAGGAAATGTGTGTGCATTGACCCACATCCAACAGATTGAAGTTTCATAGGAACCCAGTCTGAATATTCAAACAGTTAACTTGAACAAAAAAACCAACCTGGATATAACTGAACCTGCACTATGCATTTTTTTTTTGTAATCAGCTACTTGAAAAACTTAGGTAAGACTTGAATATCTTTTTGCCTTCGGTCTGTTTCCATCATGTAGTCCCTGTTTGGATGTTGCTGAGTGTATTCCCACTCAGTAGGTCCAAGTCTAAAACTGTCTTCTGTCACATTGTAGAAGCATCATAAAGCAGTGACTCCTAATACACAGCTTATCCTCAGTACGGGACATTTTATCCACAGTATCTTGAGTTCATAAGGATCTCATCCTTCATCTAGGAGGGTTTAACATGCTACAGAACTGGGATATTTTTATTAGGCAGGGATGATAAAAAAAGATGTCTCCGTACTGCAGAATTATCAGTCTAAGGTGAAAACCAGGCAACATGGGAGTTTTGAAGAAGTTGGAGCAAGCTGAAGAAGGTAAAGCCAACCTGACCTTATTGTCCAAAGAGGAAAATACCTTTTGTATTCCTGAAACTTGATATTAATCCAGACAAAACTAGACACGACATTCCACATTTCAAAATGGCTAATACAGACTACTAGAGTTAGGAGCAGGAATTATTTCACGCAAGAGAAGGTAAACCAGTGAAGAAGGTTGGCCATTTTAGTTGGTTTTGGAAAGCAGGTACAGCACCATCTGCAAAAAAAAGCAGTGGAAACCCTCTTTTATAAAAAGAAAGTTGAACATGATCTAGGTTGTGTCTTTCACTTTATTGATAGTGATAAAAGCTGGTGAAATTACTTGTGTTTCTTGCAATACACACAGAAGTGACACATGAATCATTGACACATGAATCAGGATTTAAATGCATCCTTATTGACATCCTTATCGACTCGATGCACAATGAACGGAGTGTATTGTCTAAATACTGTCTATTAAAACAGTATTTATCCTAATGTTCACCCACCCTTGACAAACTTTCGTTGTCCTATTGCTCTGGCAGTTAGTAAATAAGTTGCTAATTACTACCTGTCTCTAAATAGTTGGCTGTTTCTTCAAACAAAAGAGAAATTGTTTTATGAACTTTCGTTTTAAATAAGGAAGTATAAAGGAAAATTTGCCCTCATGATGATTAGTTAAGTTAGAAGTTAGAGAAGAGTATTATAGAATAATGGATATATATAGAATAATAGAATGCAGGTGTTGTAGACTAATATCTTATTAAAAACAAACCATGGGAATGCCTCTTATTGTCCCCTGTAGAGCTCTTACCATGGCTGGTTTAAAACCCAGTCTAGCTGAATGAATAATGATTATGAATAGATTAATTTTCTATTATATACAAGACATGATAAGGACTTCTACAAAGACTATCAATTACTTAATATTGAGCGTATATATGTGTCAATTTTGTGAGTCCTTTGACACTCACTGAGGTGATGGCCCAGCTCTGAGTTGTTGAATAAAGCAAACCTAGAGTGACCTACTGTTTGGCGAAATCCTGTAGCAGAAAGGTGTTTCCTTCCATGAAAGCAAGTTAGTAGTGAGCCTGTTTTGTCTCAGGAGTATATCCATCCCTGAAATTCTAATTTAAGTTTTCTCACTTTCAATTAGAATGAGTATCGCACCACTAGAGCTCCTCCAGAACCACACTCAGACCACAGAAGTACTGCTTATTCTATATTTCAGAATTTTAATATGGCCAGAGGGTAGCACTTAAAATTGTCTTTTTAATTGTAGGTGGTAAACACTTTACACACCTTTGCATTTTACCTGCCTTGATCAAAGAGACAAAGGTGCTTATAGATCTTCATCAGTTTATAGACCTTAAACAGTTCTAGGTTGCCCGTTTCTTGGTACAAAAACAAAACACTTGAACTGTGCTACTGGGGAAATTCAGAGGGGAAAAAAAAGAGTCTTATTTACAAGCTTAATAAATGTTGGTAATACTGAGCAATACTTTATAATACACATTTAGCAATAGCCGTAATTTATGTAAAACAGGTCATGTTCAACTACCAGGCAACTTGCAAAAAATCCTATGTAAAAATTAAAAGTATTCTAACTACCACACTAGACTGTATATATTTGTTTCTGACATGCTGGGGTTGGATGAGCAGTAATGTATTATCACATGTGTTCACTAGAACTTCCTTCTAGTAAAGGAGATGCTGGTAAAACCTGTTGTAAGAGATAAGGTAATCTAATACAATACAAGAGTTTATTGTCAGAGACTTTGAATGAGGCTCGACTGAGGTGCTGAGTCGGTGGAAGGTTTGTGATTAATATGTCTTACATTTAAATACAATTTAGTATTCCGTTGCCTAAAAGTGCATGTTAATTAATAATAAAAAATTATCTGCAGGATATCCACCTGTAAACATTTATGTAAATAGATGCTTTGTTATGCTTTTCCCCAAAGATATTGGTACAAAGATTACAAATTAGCCAGTCTCTAACTGTTATGAGATATGAACACGTAAATTACTATTACATAGCCACATGTATCTTTCATTGGGGTAGCTACAGAGTTGTATTGCAAGGCAAAAAATCACTCACTGCATAAGTCACAAACAATCCGTGGTTCTTCCCAAAGAAGTTATCTAAGTTCTGGCCATAAGTTGAATTACAGTTAGCTTATGTCAGGAAACAGAAGTTAACATCTGCCTGCAGATCAGATTAAATTAAAGCCATGAATATGAGTTAGATACAGCATATGAGACTATTCAGTTAATAAACTTCATTCCAACACTATTATATCATCCAGAGGCTGCAGCTGAAGGTCACAACTGGAGTTTCATTTTGTTGGTTGCCATTAAATTTCCCAACGTTCCCCTGAATTTAGCATAAGAAAAGAAATTGTAAGGTCTGTTGGAAAATACTGCCTTTTTAAGGCAGCCATTCATTATGGCCTTGACTTCAATTAATTTGAATTCAGCTGAGGGTATTTTGTTTTATGGCCTGCTACAGGCTTAGTACTACATATAACTGCTGCATTAGCAGAGCTCTGATATTTGACACGTATCGGTGACTACTGATACATATTTGATCCTTAACAGCACCATTGACTTATGAGAGGACATATCTGGATCTATCAGTGAAAAAGCAAAGTATCATGTGTTTAGAATAGTATTCCAGAGAATGATCTTTTATCAGGAATACAAAAAATAATGTCACTTAATCCAAAATTATGACTGAGTTGGATACTGTTTGTTCATTATTTTGTTGACTGAAGAACATACAGTTCCAACTAGGAAAGGGAATCCTAAAGCTATATTAATTCTGGAATTAAAGGTCACCTTTATATTTCACACTAGCAAATACAACCTCAGTAAGATATAAGCACTGATTAAGTCAGCAAGCAATTAAGGACATGACTCCTACACAACCTCTTCAGCTTACTAGTCACTTAATCATACAAGGTGCTGAGCCTTGTCACCCTGGACCTAAACCACATGCTTAATTTTAAACATGTGACTGGGTTGCAGGATTCTGTGAGATTACTTGTGCATAACATTAGACACCTGTTTAAATGCTTTGCTGGATCAAAGCAGGAATGCTCAACATTTTGCAGTATTGCACATTAACTGAATTTTATCTCTTCTTCCTATTGGAAAAACTCTTTGGTGGATATATGTTTACATAGTGGGATGAGAAGAGTCTTATCTGAATATGCTGGGATTCAGCTTTTCAGACTTTACTGCATGGTCTAACACTTGCTAATGAAAGTGGTCCCAATTTATGTCTGTTCTGATCCATTCTCAGTTGCAGATTTCCAGTTCTGTTTCATACAAGCGTGAGAGACAAGAAAGCAAAGCAGATCATAGCAAATCCAGCTCTTTGTGAGTTTTTGTTGATGTTATTGTCAAAAATAAACAAGTTCCTAAATGTGAATATATCCTGGGGACAGCAAAGTGTAAGTATCACAATAAACTGAAAACAAAGGAAGTGGCCTCTTGTACACATACAGTCTCCCCTTTATGGTTTTGGTATGCCTGATGTCTAATTTTTTAGGTCTACACCTGGTAGACATTAAATTAGCTTGTGTTCGGAGCTTTTCTCAGTGGCTGCTTCCAGTACACTTACATCTTCACACTTTTATTTGTTTTTTACAATTAGCTAACTTGCATGAAAATTCCCATTGGCCTGACTGGAGGAGAGCAGCACTACAGTCCTGCTCCTATTACTTTGCTCTCCAAGTAATTTTCTTTAAATTGTACACCACGGACTTTGGAGCCCTACAGCACATTAAAGCTGGTGACTGGTTTCAGGAATAACTGTCAGTGCCTCCGTGATTCTGACAGCAGCGTAGATCTGTAAGTGCCATGTGGCAAAATTGCCCAATGAAAACAGGCATCTTTAGCTGTATCATATTTTACATTGAAACTTCCTTTCCCTCCTTTCCCCTTTAGTTATGTCTTCAAAGGGTCTAGAGTCAAAGCCAAATGATTCATAGAAGCAATTAAGTAAAGCTACCTGGCCTATGCACTTCCAGTATGCAATATATAAATTAAAATGAATGGAAAAAATATTAAAAGAAGACACATAGAGGACTTAAACATTTGAAGTACTAGTATAATATTTGCTGTATTACTCCATTAGAAGTTTCTAGGCCTATCTGGAAGGACCAAAGGATGACGGTACCTATACAGAGAACTGGAGAGCTGCTTCCACAAAGTTACCAAGTGGTAGAGAAGGAAGTCCCGGTGTTGCACAAATATGTCCACAGGGTGATGATGATGTCCTGATTTGACACAATGCAACAAAATCAACACAAAGCAAAGTTAGAGAATTTTTACTCTGCCTCTGGGGTGGCTCTTTGAGCGTCATTTCACATAACTTAATACTCTGTTGGTTTTCTATCGTTCAGTACAGGGTGAAGGGTTTGCTGCTTTCTCGCTATGGCTTGGATGGATGTCAGGGCCCACTCAGAAAAAGGGGAACTAATGGGTTAATAGAGTAATTTTAAAGCTTTCTCTTTATTTGATTAGTTGTGTATATTGTTTTGGTGTATTGTTTAACTGCTATTTCTGTATCTCCTTTGTTAGCCTACCTGCGTTTCAACAGTGCGTGCTACTAATCTGTCTTCAGAAAATCCCCTGATATCTTCCTACTTTCTTCTCTCCTGTGGCAAAATCCCTGACTGGAAACAAAAATCATTAATACAAACAGTAATAAACAGGCTCTGATTCGCAGGAGTCAAGAGTGCTTTTAAGTGTGTGAATTGATATTTATTAAATGCACTTACAGACCTCAGAGGATACAATATGGCTTAATTAATATTGCTCCCAAAGTCATAATTTTCCCTGTCACCATTTTTCAGATGCTAGCCATGTCTTCTTAACATTCCATTAATGAATAAACCATACTTATTTTCCAATAAGAAGCGGTCCCATTGGCAAGAAATATCACATCTAACCCAATACTGTATGATTCACAACATTTGGTAAGAGGAAAATGAGGGCAAGGAAGTATGCTTAGGGCAAAGTATTAAACAAAATTCAAGGATGTCGAAGAATTGCCCTATTAAACAAAATAAGTCCAAGGAAAATACTCTATGTTTGCAATACTAATTTGTATTAAATTTCTATTCATACCATATGGATTAACACGAACAAGGGATTTTCTTTAATATTTTATTTGGCCGGATTGAATGCAAGTGTTCCAGTACTCTGGAGATGATAACTGGGTGATCCATTAAAGCAATCTGCTGAGGTATGTCTTTGTCCTTCCAGCTGGAGGATTTTACCAAGTTAAGTGCCAAAATAGATCTCAATACAAAAGTTTTAACTAATTCAAGGAAATTGTTATGTAACTGTGCTGCCAAGAATAGTGTGCAAGTATACTGTTACAGAGAGATGTGATGAAGTGGAATATATTTGTATTTGCAAAGTGCTTTGATAAGAAGGTGCTATGGAGTGCAGTGCTAAATATGTACTTCAGCCTTTGAACAGAGATTGAGTAGATGCAAAATAAGCTAAACAGTATTTTCAATTAATATGCGCTGAAATAGTTTGACTAAAGTCTATGAGAAGAACAAATGCTAAAGATAACAGTTTGTCAGATGCAAATATATAGTTATAAGCAGCCATGCTACTCATATGTATACTGGTATCACTTCCTGCAAATCTGGCCTGGTTCGAGTCGAAGACAAGGACAGCATATCCATACTTGTGAGTTTAGCTTTAGTATAAACCTTTAGAGAACCTTAAGCTACTTGTTCAATGTTTACTCTGTATCTTTAATCAAGTGGAAAGGTTTCTATAAAAGACATTAAACAAACAAGTTGTGGTAAAGAAGTCTATGGTATATTGGTGTCTCTAAAAGCTTTTAGCCTTTTTAAACATAATTTCCCTCAAGACAATAGCATGAAATTGTTTCTATCATTTCTCCAGACTCGGACTAAATGCCTTTGGGCAAAACTGGGGAGTACATGTTTATTGTCTTATAATTAATTTCTTAAGAAAAAAAAATATTCTTTGTATAATGCAGTCATGATTTAGAGAACATATAAATCTTACACTGTTTCTCCATTCATTTATTTTTAAATTGTCATGCTAAATCAATGTCTCGCGCAATATTGTGTCACCAGTGAAGCCATGCCACTTACTTGCTCGGACTCTTGAATTTTAATTGAAAGATTTATCATTCCAAAGAGTTCCTCTGTCCTCAACACATGGACTGTTGGAAATCCTGGCTGCGTTGTTATTACTGTCTTTTCTTCATATAGTGTATGTTTTCCTTCTTTTTTTAATCATACTTTATTGGATTGTGCAGAAGGTTTTCTCATGTAAGCAAAATATGATTTATACTTGACTCATACAGGTGCAGTTAGGCAACTTTAGATTTTGTGTGCTTATTGTACTTAAATAATTTGTTATGATAACGCAGGTAAATTATTTCTGATTAAATCCAATAGCTCATTCTTTCTTACGTGGATATTGCTAAAACTAAGACTGTCCTGTGTGTTGAGATCATTGCTGAATGGAGGGGGTTTTTTTAATTGTAAAGATCCAGGTTTGATGAATATTTAAAATTTTTTGTCTGTACACAGAATATCCACAAGAGGGAACTGTTTTACATAAAGAAGAATTATTACCTTGCTGCCAAAACACTGCTGTATGGAACCAAGCCCTCCGTGTTTATATGTCCTGGACTATGCTTTATGATAGCAGCAAGAAAAACATAGGTAAACAAAGTCTTACGTTCTGTGTATAGTATTCAGTTAAATAAGTAAACTTTGAGGTCTTGTTTTGAAATATTAAATAGAAAAGTAATCCTAAAACTAAGTTTTGTGTTTGCTTAGAACAGATCTCTCCGGGAAACAGAGCTGGAAAACCTTGTTTGGCCTGAAGGCAGCGTGAAATGCAGTTGTTGCCTCAGTAAATGAAGCATGAGACCCTGGTGTGCTTTTTCAAACTCCACTTTATAAAATCTGTACTAGAAAGCAGGCCTTCACTTATTCATAAAGGAGTAAGCTCAAGCAGTACTTGACCCGAGTGACACTCATTCGTGTATCATTTGTATCTCTGTTTATCAATAGGTGAACAAAATACAAAGTTCCTTACTTTACATATGCTTTGTCTTTAGCAGGTACTTCCTACTAAGTGAACTTTTCACTGGCAATGTGTAAGTCTTACCAGTTGGTATAAACTTATTTACCTTTGTATATGAGTTTCAACACAAATATTTGTAGAACTGAGACCTGATAAATGAGTTTTGTTTATTTGGACAACAGGAAAGGGTTTTTTTTCTGGATATATAGAGTAGCATTTATAAACTAGAACTCCTAATGTATGTGTTGGTTGGTTTATGAGCACTTTTTTGAACAGAATAACTTAAAACCAGCTTTTTAGAAGTGACCACAATAAATATCCTACCCCGGTTCAAATGTATGTGTGTGTAACTATTGTGTAAAGATGTTCAAATCATATTATTTCAAAGTTGTCTGTATCCTGTGGTACGCTTGGTTTGCTTCAGTCTGAACTTTTTTTAGGACCATCCTTTGTGTTTGTGGGTACAGTATTGTGGGGGTGCTATTTTAGAAGTGCCTAATGGTTCTGTTTGCGTCTGGAACGCTCACGAAACCCATGTCACTCAGCTGCCACAGTACCCAGCGTCAAATAAATACATTCTAACTCATACCTTCTGGATGTATAGAGTGAGAAAACAGATTTTCAGACTACAGCCTCTCTGCCAAGTCTTCCGGGCCCTCTCAAACAACAGCAAGAGAAGATATATACCATATCCATGGCTTCAGAGACCCATCCAGACCACAATACAGAAGAAAATCCCCCGTGCAAAAGCCTTCCCTGTGCTACTGCTGTTCATTGCTCAGGTCTTCCAAGGTGCACAGGGCTTGTGGTTTCCATTAGCTGTAAGCGCATCTTTAAGTACCTGGCATTTCTGAAGATCAGACATCAACTGGCTGGATTGTGATGCTGCTGCCCTTTTTCAGCTCCTGGTGCTCACTGATGGGCAAGAGGGATCCGTAGGTCTGTGTGCAGCTGTGAAAAGGGTGCTCCTTGAACACCAACCCAGGAACACTGAGCAAATGACCATCAGGACCAGGTTCTGAGCCCAGGTCCCAAGGTGTGTGACCCTGTCACAATGCTGTGGCCCAGGTGGCTTTCTAGCTGTGGGAAGGGTTGGTAAGGAAAGACAGGGGAGGGAATAGCAGCTGTGGCAGCGCAGTCTGGCGTTGCACGTGGCAGCTGTGCCATGCAGTTTCTTTTCATACTTGACTTCTGCAGCTAGAAATCCCCCCCCTTAATTCCCTCTCATAACAGCCTCCTGGAACCAGCCGCTTCGGGTGCACGATGCAACTGACTCTCCCTTTTCCTCGGGCTATGCTAAGGGAGGATTTCCTCACTTGCGCACACCTCCATACCATTGTCTAATGCTTTCACTGGGGAGAGGCCTCTAGTAATCACTTCTGGAGAAAGAAAGCCCTGTTGAAGGAACAGACTGGAGTGAGATAGCATGATAAATTCATGTTAAGTTATACAAATGGT
This sequence comes from Chloroceryle amazona, assembly GCA_027560015.1. Lineage (NCBI taxonomy): Eukaryota > Metazoa > Chordata > Aves > Coraciiformes > Cerylidae > Chloroceryle > Chloroceryle amazona. Next base: position 35,671 of record JANHFX010009196.1, read on the forward strand.
GGTGGTATTGCACACAAAAAAAGTGGAGGTGAGAGGGTGAGAGACCCTCATAAAAAGCTTTGAGAACTCATAAGATCTCATTACCGTCACTTAAGTAGAAAACAAAAACAACCCAACCCCTGGCAGATGCAGAAATGGGAACTACTACTACTAAAGGTTAAGAGATTACTTTTTCGTAATGGTGGCTCTGTGCATGTGTAGTGACTGGATCAGAGGGGGAAATGTCACGCACACACTGGCTGTTGTATTTTACCCTTGGAAAGATGTCAAGAGGATCTGCATAATACTTTGTGCAGACAACTGAGAACAGACCCTGTGCCAAATGGAGATTTTGATTTTTATCTAAATAAATAAATATTTACTCCATTGCTTTTCAATGGGAATTTGGGAAAAAAAAAGAGAAAGGCAGGAGCCAACTGTCCAGATTTTTCAAGCTGGATTCTGGCCCTCCAGCCAAACCCTCCCGTCCCCCCGCCTGGGTCGTTTAACATTGTTATTTATATTTCTAAGGGTTAATTTCAGGAACGTTCTTGGGCTGTGCAGCACTTTACGGTGCGCTTTCGGAGCGTTTGCTGTTCTCTCCCCGTGTCAATTAAAGACGAACCAAGAACGCCTTCGTCGGAAAGACCCACGCAACGCTTCCCTGGGATTTGTCGATTTCTCTTTCGTTTTTTCACGCTCCCTTACCGCGTTCCCACAGCAGCACCGCTCCCCCCCCCGCATCCCCGGCACCTGCTGCTGCGCCTCAACCGCCTCTCGCCAGCCCCCAGCGTGCCCCCCTCCCCTCTGCCCCCCACCCGCCAGCCCCAGCCCGGCCGCCCCGAAAGGCGCCGTCGCAGCCGGGTCGCGGCGGGGCCGCGCTCGCCATGGCGCGCTCCGCGGGGGGGGGGCAGGGAGGGGGAAGA
>JANHFX010009199.1:8637-23697 GCA_027560015.1 Chloroceryle amazona
GAAATGTATGTTATGTGGTAAGTATATCACTTTGCTTCTGTTTGCTTTATGGTAATTATCAACAATGGGAAAGACATCCCAGCTGAATGCAGTGGCAGCTTAACCAACACAAGGAAGCAGGCTGGTGGGTCACTTGGTGATCCTCAAACTTTATGTCAGTGAGCCATGAGCTTTGCTGGACTCAAATGCAACCTGTATTCAAATCTTTAGTAATGCTCATGTTCTTGCTACAGTTCTGAAAAAAACAGTATGCTTCAGAATGCTAAATGTTGAATCTACTTCAGTATCTTTTTTTTTTTTTCTTTTATCTAACATCTGCCTATTTGAGAGTGCAGTTAATGCAGTTGGCAAAGTAATTATAAATACTGTACCATGTCCATTTCTGAATTCATTGTTCAAAGGCAAAATTCAGGACAACAAGAAAACTTTCTAGATGTTTCCTCTACTAGAACAGGACAGATACTTGTCACTCTTCAAAAATGTAAGCCTTCTGAAACAAAACCGTCTTGCTGTTGTACCTATTTTGCAGCCCTAATACTTGAATCTTCCTTCCTGTATAAACTTGAATTAACTAGCTTGTTTATTCAATGCAGCACAGCAGAGTGTGAGCTGGAGCTGTGACTTTGTAGGCAGCTACCACAACTACCAAGCTACTAACTGCTGTTTCTCAGAAGATGGCTCTTTGCTTGCTGTTAGCTTTGAAGAAACTGTCACTGTATGGGATTCAGTTACTTGGGATCTTAAGTGTACGTTTTGCCATCCACCTGGAAAAATAAGGTATGTTTTTTCATCTGATTTTTATGTCTTTCATGAGCTCTCAGAACAGAAAGATCTATTCATAGTAGTACAAGACCTTGTATATGTTCCTATAAATATTGAACTTAACAGTCTTAAGTTCATATATTTAAAAGACTCTAAAATAGCTTGTAAGTGATTGGTAACTTACTATTAAAAATAAGCTCAGGCTTTGCAGTTTCATTTTTGTACTGGCTTATGACTCCAGTACCTCCCATACTAAAATGTGCACCGTAGTATGTTAATAGCCCTTCTCTTTTTCCCCATTAATCTAGGGCTGAATCAAAGAAATTAAAAAGCATTAATATAAGAACTTTGTTCTTTATTCATGTACGCATGCATACAGATAGAAATCGTATCAATAAATGATACAGGTAAATTGACCTTATTATCTGGATTATAAAATATATATCTTGATCCCTCCAAACCTTTGCTGGAAAGATCCATGTTTGCCTGGCAGACTATCCCAGCACACTCCGTTGTGTGCTGTCATGCTAAAAGACATCCTGAAGGTCCAGATACCATTCTGTTGTGTAAAGATAGTGAGAAATGGCATAGGCTGATGATAGAGGTAAAAGAGACTCAAAGAGAGCCTTAAAATTGAGCTTCCTGGACTGTGCAAATATACATCAGTTTCTGATCCAGGTAAAGTATCATTTTTCTTACGAAAAAATAGGGCAATAGGTGACCTCACTGATTGACCTACTTAATCTCCGTGCTAGATCTCTGTATCTGAAAAATTACTGAAACAGGAAGATGCTACAAACCTACTGTAAACATTCTCTTTCAGTGCTGTTTTTTTCTAACTGCTTCTCAGCCTCATTTCTCAAACTCCCTTCTCAAAGTCTTGCACGGTAATGATAGATGTCATATGCCTGCTTCCAGGAAATACCTAAAATGGAAACCAAACCATTGTGTGGTTTAAAGACTGACATAAAGAATCATAGAAAGATAGATTTCTGCTTCCATGTTTTTGTGTGTGTTTGTTAGCTTTTGTATTTTGTGATCAAGTCTATTTTACACTGATCCTCTAAGATTAGAAATTGAGAAACGTGATTCAAAAACTGTTGTGCAGGAAAATTGTGAGAGGAATGTAAGTCACATCTTTTGCTGTACCTATGGAGAAAACTTCTCTTGATAGCTTGGTACAGTGGCAGGCTTTTCCCAGGCCAGCTGCTCCTTTTGTAGCCCTTAGAACATACTATATCAAAAGGAAATAAATTAAGAGTGTATTAAATGACTATTAATTTCAAAGGGCTATCTTTTAGCAGAGAAATTCTACCCCTTATTAGCTTTTTTCAAAAAGTTTGATAGCATTAAAAATCAAAAGGCTGTTCTATTATTCTCAAACAAGAGAATGAGAAATTAAATTAACTTGAAACAATTCACACACTTTCTTCAACCGGAGCAGCCTATAAGAATAACTTTTATTTTTACACTACTCTCCTCCTAGTACTTAGAGCAATAATAGGAATTCTTTAAATGTGGGATATATTTTCCAGCTCCGATGTGAACACTGAAGGGTTTGTAACATTAAAGAGTTTAAAATCATCCCTGGAAATCAGAGTGTTGTAGGAGCTGATAATCGTGTAGATTTATGTATACTTTTAGATCTCTCAGAATTATCTGGTTGTTGTGGCTGAAGTTTTAGGCCATTAGAGGTGAAAGCAAAAAGCAAATTTCTCTTGATTTAAATGTTAGAACTAAACCTTAACTGAATGTTTTTGTGACTTGTGAATCATTACTACATAGAGAAACAAAGATGAAGGTCACTAACTTGTTTTTGACTTTTTACTTCTTTAGGAACATCTGCTTTGGGAGACTAACATGTTCCAAGTACCTTATCAGTGCCACTGACTATGGCTTTCTGTGTTGCTGGAACCTGCTCAGTTGTGCATGTAAGATCAGCTTAAATGTGTGCTAGAGTGATAACATTTAACACTTGAATTTACTGTGAAATCTTAAAATCATTGTAGTTTGATTCCAGATGGATCCACTACAGAATGTCCTGTGGAAATGTAATGATTTTCATACTTCCATCAAGATTAGTATCCTGTCCAGTGTGCCTGTGCTTTGTGTGCGTGTGCATAGGAAATTCCAAGTTAGATGATGGATAACACAGTAATAGCCAGTATTCCCTACATTTGTGTAGCAGCTGATAGTATTTGTGTATTTTTATTCATGTGGGAAGAAGTGAAGTTGCATGCCTCTTCCAGAGGTTAAGGCCCCAGGTGTCATTCCCATTTGACCTCTTGTTTGGCAAAGTGGCAGAATACCTTCTGAATACCTTCTGTTCATGGCTGGCTGTTTCTGTGTTTGCTTTTCAGTGGAGTGGAGTGCCCACCTCAACATCTTAGTTCTGCAGCCTGATCCTCTTTCAGAATATATTGCTGCTGTCTCGTGGCTCTCAAAAGAGTCCAGCTGTAAGTACAAAGGTTGCTTTGACAAGTAGTAGTCAGTGGAATTTTGAACTGGGAAAGCATAATTTCTAGAAGAGGTTTTCTTAGAATTCAGCCTCATGAAAGCCATGAGACAGACTTGAGTCTGTGTTCACACCTGTGGAAAACTGAGCCATGTCTGACAGCAGCAGTCCAATAAAGCATGTCCGTTCCACTTCTTCTAACAGTTAATTTCTGGTACAGGATATAGCACAGGGTTAACCACAGTCTCTGCATGAGGGTCTTGAATGCTCTTGACCCCATGTTGCAAATGCAGAATGGTTTAACTGTACAGCTACGTGTTAGAGCCTTGACTTTCTGTTCTACAGAAACATTAATTTCCAAGTATGTTCTCCGGATTGGAATACTGCGAAAGGTACCTTCTGCCATGAAGTAAGGTTATCCAGTTATAATACCTGCAAACTAGTGCTTAAAGGCAATCCTATTCAGCCATTCCTGTCTCTGATACGTAGGACGCTGATGGCTATCCAGGAAGGCAGGAATGTTGTGATGTAAAGAGAAGACATTCTTTGTTTTGCAGTGTTTGTGTTTAAACCAAATGAGCCACGGCCAATCTTTATCCAGAGAAACCTTTGTAAGGAAAAGTTACAGCTTGCTGCCTTTGTTCCAAGAGATGAACCTGAAATGATTGGATCAGAAAAATACCTTTGGCTAAGAAGATCCCAACTGTTTTTTCTTACAGATAAACAAGTAAGAAATAGTGATTGGCAGGTGGTTCTAGGGTATTTATCTTCATGTAGATTGATATAAATTCAGAGTTTTGCTGTTGCATGCAAGAGTTTCTTTTTGTGATTTCAAGGCACTGTAAGCCATGCTTTTTTTCTTTATTGACAGCTTTCAACCACCAAAACAGCCTAACTCTAAAATGGACCATTTACTAGTTTTCTCCTGCTAATAGTTTCTGCTGCCTTATTCATAAAAGAAACTAGATAATTTGGGAGCATGGCCTAGGCTGTTTAACCACCTAGAAGCTGTATTATTGCTGATTATCAGAATGTTTCGTATGATAATTTTCCCTGTAATTAATTTGTGGGTGAGTGGATTTTTGTTTGTCTTCCTAAAAAAATAAAGCCTCTAGGTTCATTCCCACTTCCTTAGGTCTATCCTCACTTGCTTTCAGTTTCTTTATAGAATAAAGAGGAAGAGATGTGTTTGCCTCTTCCACTTGACTATTTGGGACAGTTGGAAGCTTCTGTAGGCAAAGTATGGAAATATGGAAAGCAGTTTCACATGCTATAACTCTGCTACATCATTCTGTCTTTTAGGAGCTCATGACGCTTAGCACAAAATCCCTAGAAGAAAGGCTTACACCGTCAAGCAAACAGGTACCTCTTAGATGTCCTGACAGACATACAGAGCCATGGAAAAATCTGTTGGTTTTCAGTCTGTCAGATTTAAATTTCCCTCTCTCATGAAAATGCACACCAGATCCACAGGGTCATAGGCACTTGGCTGAAAGGGCAGGAATCTATTTCCCTATTTTTTTGACAGAACTGCTGTTTGTAAAAACCTTTAAAAACAGGTGATCACTCCTTTTCTCACTCTCATTTTATAAACTCACCTTGAAATGTTTCATATCCACTGAACAGAATAAGCCTGTAGTACTTGATCATTGTAGTTGGTGAGATAGAATAGATCAAAGCAGAAGTTAGTATTTCTTGAATACAAGATCCAGTGAGGATGTGGTTATAAGTAATCAGTTTCTTTGGAGGGTGGGGGAATAATTTGGTAGTCAGATTAAGGTATATTGATCTAGAGAAATGCCAGAAGGGAAATTGCTGTGTTTTGCTTCCAGCTACATAATTAAATCACTTAGCAGGTGATGCTGGGGTATGAATGATCTTTTAGTCAAAAGTGGAATCTTCGTTTTTCTGGTACACACACCAAATTCTGTATTTAGAAGTTAACTGATACATAAACCAACTAAACTCTGATGTTCTTGAATCCAGATCCTGGAGAGTTTCCCTACCTCTGTGTAAGATTCTCTCAGAATTCCTGACAGAGCATGAGTACGAAGAGCAATATGGCTCAGTTGAGTTAAACTTGAGAGTAGAGTTTTGTCACCTAGGTTAATTCTAAATTTTGGTAACTCAAAATGAGATAGAACTTGGATTTGTGACACTAAAATTCTGCTTACACTTTCATCTTTTTCAAGCTGGCAGTAGAAGAAAGTCTTCCTGTGACCCCATTTAGCTTGTTACTGGGAAAGCACAGACGTCAACAAACAGAAGAGGATACAGACCTTGGAAAACTAGTTGTTCATAATAAACATGAGCAAGATTCACCTGCAGTCAAAGAGGTAGGAGTGACTACAGTAAGTGTCCAAACAAAGTCATTGCAAACAAAACCTTTCATAAAACCCTTCTGTTTTATCTTTTCAGCTTTTGCACACTCCAGCACATATTTTGCCATCTGCTTCCTCCCTCTGCCCTATATTTATTAACTCTTTGCTCATCTCCAAGGAGAACAAAAGGTAAGAAAAACTGAACACCAGTTCTTAGTTACTGAAGTTTTTTTACATTATGAACATCTTTGTTTAAAGTGTAAAAACTGTTTTCCATCACTTTTCATTCTTCCCTTGACTTAAGTTAGTAGAATGCTTTATTATGGCAAGGTATTTTAAACCTAGATAGGCAGTCTGGCTGTTTAGTCCACTGGCTGTTTTGTTGCTATTATTTTTGATGTTGGTGTAATGTGCGCATGCAGAGAATGTTTTCTTTGGTGCTCCAGTGTTCTTTATGGATTTAACATTATTCCAGAGATTTAATGGTTTTAGTGGTATTTATGGATAAATGTCAGATTCTCGACTTTATGATGATGAGTATAATTCTTGGTTTCAGTTTCTAGATAGACTAGTAAGTTAGTCCTTAGGTTTAATCTGAACTGTTTGTTTAGAACTTGAATTTGATTCTAAATGAAGCCACAAAATGGGAGAGTATACCATGAACATAGGTGAGCTTCTCTTACAGTTCATTAAGTGTGATTTAATGGAGTAGTTTGATAGATAACGTTAAATGTGTTGCAGCTTGCTCCTCTGAGACCGAGGTATGCTGCTAGAAAATGAATGCAGGAGCTGCAGCTGTAGTCTTGTTTTAGGATTAATATCTTGTTGCTTACACTGGAGCCAATGAAATGCTTGCATTTTCCACACAGTCTATTATTTAAAGTGTTAGCCAGAGATTGAAAATGTCAGTGATACCAGCTGCCATTATGAATTTGCAAAGACCAGTGAGGGGATGGTTTACACTTCCAGGGTTTACCCAGAAAAAAAACACCAGTTTGGGTAGTTCTTGCACATGTAGGATACTCTGCCACAGCAGCAGTGTAAGATCAGTTCAGCTATGTTGTGTTGGCCACTATTGCTACCTTGCTTACTGGATGACACAAGTAAAAGTCTTTTTATCACACCAGCAAAATACTGCCAAAAATCTAATCCAAGGAGTATATAGAAACTTGCATGTAGTTTCAGTACTGAAGAATTTGGGAGTTCAGTGGCCTGTGTAAATATTTGTACATGTAGAGCTTGTACTTTGCCACTGGTGATTAGTATGACTGCGCATTTAAAGTTACATGCAAGGGCTGTAGGACTGGGCTCTGGAAGAATGACAAGAATAAACAGACTGTATAGACTCATTTTCTTAGTAACTCATTTTCCTTGGCAGTACAATATTAATGTATTACACATGTTGCACCATTTACAGTTTGTGAGTGATAAATAGTTTGTATTAGAACAGATGATTTTCAGGAAATCAGTGCTGTTCCATCATGCAAGTAATTCCTAACAAGATCCTAAATATTTATGCAACAGATGCTTGAATTAATACTATTAATTACCACTTTGTAAATGGTAACTGTTCAAGATAGTTCTTTGTGTTTTCTACTTCAGAACAAGCGTAACAAAGTCAGAAGGGAGCGGCCACTTTAAGAACCTCATGTTTAAAAACAAGCAAAAAAAAAAAGAAAGAAAATAGCACCCCAAATTCCTTTTCTTGTAACATTCTAGGTATTGTAGTAATTTTTAAGACCAAGTGTCCTTTTTCAGATTTGAAAGAGAAGAATGGCCTTCTTGAATACTGTCCCATCTACTAGAGTATTCATTGTTTCTAACCCTTAAGGAATGTGAGGTTAAAACTTTTTACACAATGCTGATGTGCCTGTTCTGACATGTATTCTAGTTGCAGAAAGAAAAATACTTTGGTGAAGTTTTAAAACAGAGGACAGCTATTTGAAAAAATGGTTTGTAATTAAGATGGCAAGAGAAGTATAGTAGTTTGTAATTAGCATAAGATTAAGAAAATAAATAAACGCCAATGTTTACTTAACTCTTTGCACAGTAAGGTACCTCTCTCCTACTGTATGTGATACTATAGTATGGGAAAGTACCCATTGATTTCATTGGCTGTTTCAAATCATCTTCCTACAGTGCTGAAGAAGTTGCTGATGAAGTAGAAATGGAAAGTGAGAAAACAGAGGATGATTCAGATGAGGAAAGAGATGTTACTGAAATGGAACAAGATGATACAAGCCCTTTGGAATTATTAGGAGAGATGACATGTAAACTGTCTAAATCCCAGGAAAAAGAGCTACGAAAAATAAGAAAAATGGACTACAGTTGGATATCAGCTTTCTAAACAGACGTCTTGTGGGTTTTATACTGTCAACTGAAACTTTGTGGATTAAATATTCTTTTTTAAAAAGTTAATCTTTCAAGACTTTTGGCCATAAATTTCAGCAGTCTGTTTCCATACGAAAGGAGAACTGGAGGGAGGGATTCAAGCTTTGAAAAGCTGGTTCAGCTCCTAGTTCATTACCGATTCTGTGTGACCTTAGAAAACATTTAATCTGTGGGGTTTGTTTTCCCCTTGCAAGTGTATTTAAAAGGCTAATAGCAAAACTGAGTTCATTACCTGACTTGTGACCAGCTCGCAAGTGAGAGCTGAGCTGCTGAAAGTCTTGCCCACCAAGGCTGGGCTACTGCTGCCAAAGCAACAGCAGCAAACAGCTTCGCTTAAGAAGACTACTTCATGCAAGATCTGGTAGGGGAAAGGAGCTCTGGATAGCTCTTAAGAGAGGAACTTTTGAGGAAGAGCCATAACTGTTGAGACAGATGACAAATGGTTTAATATGCCTGCTTCTAGAGTCTAAACACCTACGTGTTTGCTGGTGTTCCTAGAGTATGGAGATTCTCAGCCATGCTCAGGTCCATGTCTGTGCCTACAGTGCATGCAGTCTCCTGGGGTGTTGGAACTGCACCAGTTACTGAAAGCTCTGAGGAAGGAAACAGTGTTTTGCTAAAAATAGTTCAAAAAAGGTGGAAACAAGAATGATACTTAAACTCTCAGCAGTGAAAAAAATCATTCTCTCCCTCCTTCACTACTGCCTTGAAAACAGTTCTGTACTTTCCTCCCTCTCCTGTTCTAAAGCCATACAGTGGAAGGCAACGCTTTCTATTATTTGGGGGAGTGTATTCCACAACAGGTACAATCTATCTTTTCATCGACAGATAGAAACCACTGAAATCCATCTGTAGGCATCAAGGGAAGCACCTCGGAATGACTTTGCTGGAAGGTTTATCTCTGTCCTTTTAACATGGATGCAAATATTTGTTTGTGACCCTTGAAGTACGGGCAAGTCGACCCTCACCTGACTTCAAATTTCATGCAACCTCGAGTGACAGGGCATCCCAGGCTCTTTGTATTTCCTTCCAATCAGACAATGTGAAAAACACATAACTAATTGTTACAGGGTCAAACTAAACCAGCTACAGTTAACTTGCCAGCAAAGGGCTTCTGCAGCTTCTCCTACACTGGAGTTAAATACCTTAAAAGCTCTTCAGACTTTTTATTTCTTACAGCTCTGAGGGCCATTTTCTCTTCCATAGTTTACTTACATAGGACTAGTATTACTATGAAGTTTGAGGAAAGTTTTTCATGTTTTAGGCATTTTGGTTTGTTCTTTATAGGCCTTGGGATGACAGAAGGGTTTTTTTTTCTATCTCAAACAGGGAGAGGAGGAGGAAAACACAATAACACTTATAACTAGAGCCAATTTTTTTGCTTTTATATTCTTCTCCCTTTTTATAACAGCTGTTTAGCTAGCCTTCTGATATACATAGCTGAAAAGAAAAATCACAGCTCCCCAAATATTATGCAATTTTTATTTCCATCCCTCTTATCTACATACCTAGAACTGATACAGCCTTCTAAGAACCTTGGACCCGATGAATTTTTCCCTAAATGAAAAGTTTCAACAAAACAAACAGGGAAAATGTGTTAAGACTGTTACTGACACATCACAGGTTTTCAAAAGTTGGAGGTTTTAAAAAATAGTACAGAAAAAAAACTCACTTAACAGTGTTGTTTTTCCGCCTTCTCCAGATGCACTATACTAGGAAAAACACACTGGACGGTTTTTGTCCTTTTTCTTCAATAACATTTTTGTCTTTTTTCTTCAATAACATCAGACTTCAGCTCTGTGGAAAGCAGAGAGATCTATATGCTGCTTGTTCCAAAAACAGTGGCTGCATCAAACCTGGTGTTGCATTATCGTGTCAGCAACACTTAAGTGCAGCTTTAAAGGTAAGAAGGAAATCTCCGTGTTTGTTAACGTGGGGCTTTTAAAACATGTTCTTGTGAAAGTGCTTTACTGTAAAATAAACAGGTATAAGCGAGACCATTTAGATGCAATTCAGCATCTAGAGATGCAGTTTGGGTTCCTGTTCAGGTAGGAGAGCAGAGCATCAGGAATCTTCATCAAGAAGAAACACACTTTGTTAGAGTTATGTTTTCTAACCTTTGTCTTTACTAAGTTTGTTTTGCTTTGCACTGTAGATTGAACGTACTGGGATAACAAAGAGCATCCTCACTTTGTAGTTTCATGTATATGTTTTTTCTACTCAAGCAGGAAATAGATTACTCTCTTGAGATTTCCTATGTGTAGTAGGCACGTTCTGACCTGAAAACATCATCTGAAAAATACTGCAGTTCCACCAATGAAGAATGCAGAAGGAGTGTTGCCACTTAACTGTGCCTGCTTTGAAATGCTTTACTTTTACAATCATTGTTTTCTGCTGTTCCTCAATGTTTACTTTTTTAACCTCATGCATCTCAGTGGCCATGAATGTTCTCCATATTTGCTGTGATGCTCTAAGTCAAATCTTAATTTGACTTTTTTGGCTTCTGCATCTTCCTTCTAAATGCTATTTTATAAGGATTTTTTTATTTTTTAGCAGAAAGTTGGACACAAAAGACCTTACAGAAAGAGACTGAACTTAATCTTGTGATTCCAATGACATGATAAATACAGCAGGTAATAAAATACCTCTGCAGCATGTAGAGGTCAGTGTTCAAGAACTGGGGGTGCCTCGTGCAGCACCAAAGGACAGCAGTTTTCACAGAAGCAGCCACAGCTTTATTAAGGTTGAGGGACATACCATGCAAAGGGGGGCAGGAGCCTAGAAGGGAAATTGCTTCCCACATTTTCCACTCCGTGATCAGCTAAACAGGAGGAACTGAAACTTCAGCAGCTCTAGAAAGCATTATAGAAAAGAAACACAGAGGCCAGGCCTGATGAAGTACATCATGGCAATGGGATTTGACTGACAGGCTGCTGCTGCCTGTGATGCTGAGCTAAATGCAGAGGACAGGTGACCAGTAATTTTAACCCGCTGGTTTCAGTCAAGCTTAGTTGCACAAAGGCTGCAAATCAATGCTGTGCACTGGTATTTTGTGGCCCCAGACTCATTATTACTAGTAAACAGCTGCTCCAAAACATGCTTGGGGCCTTGGTGGGCAGACATGGCAGGATAGCTACATTAAAGGCTGGTATGACTACACATGGCAGCTGTATTATTCAAATATTATTCTGACTAATTTGTTATCATTTTAAGGGCAAAGTTTTTTAGGGTCATTTAATACCAATAAGTGTTTCTGAATAGCCCTAAATCTGTTCTGGCTTGTATTCCTACTTGATTACCTTTAGTAGCTGCCAGTGTTGTTTTTGGTGATGACAGAAGCAAAGGCAGAAATTCCACCTCAGCTAACACCATAGCTTTGCCACAGCAACACCGCTTCTGATGCAGAATCTCTGCAGGGCACCATTCTCTGGGGATACCCCACTTCCCAGGGAATGGTGCTGGCAGTGGTTTTAGTCTCTGCACAGTATTTCGGGGGGGGAGTTAAGCAGTAGATTATAATTATGTAAACTGGAATTTAACCAGGGCAGTGGGGTCACCCACCTCCAAGGTTGCAAAAGACATTTAAATAAATGCCTCTGACCAGCTCAGGATTTTAACTACTTTCCTAACTTAGCATGTAAATGGGACAACTTGTCACCACAGAGTATCTTCACAAGAAGAAATCAGTACTGGATGGCAGAAATCATGAATGAAATTTGTGTTACTATAAAGCAGCTCGGCATGAAATCCCGACTCTTCAGAAATCATTGACAAACTACCCTGTGACTTTATAGTCCAGGGTCACAAAGACATTAGCCAACAACAAGATAAAGTACTACACCTTAAAATACTGCTGCTATACACAGTTTTCTGAGTGGTATGTTTGGTTTGAAAATTAATGTAGTCCAAGCTGCTTACAAAGAAAATCTTGTTAATGTTGTTCATAATGCACCAAAGGAAGGCTTTAGGTAAATCCATAACGTGGTGGAAGGGTTACCAGGCAGCTCTGGGAACATGTATCAGCACTTTCTGAGATTGCAGGTTTCTTGAATGTGGAAGTGGCCACCAGGGAGAGAAGTGTTCCCACCTTCCAGCTACCATCTGCTGCATCGCCCGTGCCAACACAAAGTGTCATTGCCTTTGTGGGGAACGAGGATGGGGTGAAAAAAATCTGACTTACAACACAACCAGACACTGGACAAATAAATAGTATAAGATGTTCACAGAACTACTGCCAAGTTTCACCAAGACCAGGGAAGGACTGCTCGGAGGTTTTTGCATGCTCAGGAGATGAGGTATTAATGTTACATACCCCAGATCCCACTCTTTTCTCACAGAGCGTGTCCCTTGTGCTAGAAAGCCACAACCCCAGCTCCAGCCTTCCGAGAGCTGTTTGATGTGATCCGTGAGACACCTCAGCTCTGATGTAGCAACTCCTGGGTTCCCCTTATACCCTCTTCCTCCTCTCCCAAACTAATGGACTAAATAAAAAAACCTCAAACAAAGCAGTGACCTGCAGTTCAAAGAAAATACTTTAGATTTTTTTATACTTTTAGCATGGCATTAAACTATTGAGAGGAAATATCTACTTGGCTCGTAAAATGAAAAGAAAGAAGAGGTTTTTAACATGGAATGAGTTATCATCACTGGAGCCATGACCTTCATCCTGTTGATCTTCACAGATACAGCTGTGTTGCTAAGAATTAAGCTTATCTTTCAAGAGCAGACACTGCAGCCATAAACTTGTTTAATTTCTTCCTGAGAGCAGAAATAATAGAATAGGTTTTGAGATTGAAACCAGAAAAGATTTTTTCCCCAATTTTCAGAATGGTTTTCTTCTACTGCTACCTCACCCGTGTTAAAATAGCACAGACTTTGCAATATCTCAGCCATGAAGCTGGTTATCAGTTTCTGCTACTGATGCCTCAACTATGTTTGTCTGCAGCGCTACTTAGTTGATTGTATTTTTAGATTTGAGACTGTGATCAAAGCTTCAGAGATATTGGCTATTTTATTTCCTTTTGTAACCAAAGCCGTTTCCATTTCTTCCTCAAACCGGTAAAAGAAGCCAACAACAAACAAACTCTCCGACATTATCTGAGATGTCATCTCTTTCATTTTTAGCCACCTACTTTACAAATAATAAAGACAAAGTAACTTGGCACGTTTGTTACTGAAAGACAATATGCAATTTTCATCAACAAAGTTGGACGCTTCTACAGTGAAAGATTTTGTTCAGGTTAAATTTCCTTTATGCTTTGAGCTTCCCCAGGCCCTGCTCCTCTCCTCCTTTTGGTCCTAGCTCTCCTAAGGAAGAAATACAGAGGAAAGCAGAGAGATTCTTCACAGTCCTCCTTCTTCTTCTTTGAAAATTAAGCTTAATGTAGCAAGAAGTTCAGGGGATTCGTTAAAATTATGTTAAAGAGGAGTTTTCCGTACAAAATACAACTAAATAAATATAAAAATCGAAGACCTGACTTGGAAGAAGGATCAGAGTGGGTTTGTCACTTTCTGCTGTGTGCACTGTGACCGATCAGGAGCACGCTCTCTGCTGCAACCACAACTGCAAAGGCAATGAAGAGCGAGTCCCAAAGTGCATCAGTTTCTTCTCCTGCTTTTTCACAGGAACAAGCAGAGACTGCAGATTGCTCTGTTCCCCGTGTTGCTTCAAAGTCATAGAAGGAAAAGTATTAGAAATATAAACAAAAGTAAAAAGCAGCACGTACACTCTTAGTACAAAGAGATCATTTAAACTCTGAAACGTCCCATGCTGAAAAGAGCCCTTTCTTGCTCAGCAGAGTGCAAACGAAAGCTGGATTTCTAAGAACTATCACAGATGCTAGGAAAGGAAAATTTTCATCCTGCTTGCTCCATCATTCAGTACAGTATGTTATTTCTGGACTGCATGTTCTGTGAGTAGAGCTGGCATACAGCGATGGTTCATCTTTCCTTTTCAAGTGAAATCCACTAGCTGATCTTGAGGATTAAATGGAAAGAAAAATTCACATCTCTTGCAAAATAAAAAACCACTTCTAAATCAACTGGTTGAGATGAAGCAAGAAAACCACCCAGAATGCACATCAGTGCAAATCACCTGGAAGCAATAACTAATGGCTTTCCAGTTAACCAGCAAGGAATGTTCCAAAAACATTTCAACTGGGAAAAATGCAATGTAAGTAGAACTACTTACAAAACAATTAAAGATGGGCTGAGATAGTCAAACAGTGAAGCTTTCCTGCTGTCCTTCTCAGTAATAAATCAAGCCACTTGCCTAGCTGAGGCAAAACAATCCCTGCAGCAATGCTGCAAAGATATAGATTATGTACCACACTCTATTTGTTAAATGTAACACAACCATGCTTGAGACCTCAACTCAAAGATGAGTACCAGTTCAAATGCAGCCATTAAAAAAAAAAAAAAGAGCTGCCTATTTACAATAAAAAAGTATTCAGAAAAAAGTATTGCAAGCAAGCAGTTTTTAAGACTAAAACCAAGCGTGCGATGTCTAATATGGAAGGAAATCCTACATCCAGAGAAACAGAGTGAGCATGCTCAGATCTGTGTGCTCAGGAAAGAGTGAATCTGCAGAGACTCACATGTACCTGCTCAGACTGCAAAAGTAGAGCCAGCATGAGGAGAAACAGCAGAGGAACGGTTCAGAAAAGAGAAACGTGCCTTAAAGCTTTAGGGTAAACAGAAATGTTCTATGCACAGTCCAGTGTTGGTAGTTTTCCCATAATTTGTGGCTTTGGGTTTTGCTTGATCTCCAATCAAGCAATCTAATCTGGAACAGCAATGTGCCCTTGTGGCCAGGAGGGCCAATGGTATCCTGGGGTGCATGAATTAAAATGTGCCCAGCAGGTCGAGGGAGGTTCTTCTCCCCCTCTACTCTGCACTGGTGAGGCCACAGCTGGAGTACTGTGTCCAGTTCTGGGCTCCCCAGTTCAAGAGGGACAGGGAAATACTGGAGAGAGTCCAACAGAGAGCTACAAAGATGATTATGGGACTGGAACATTGTACTTATGAGGAAAGGATGAGAGCCCTGGGGCTGTTCAGCCTGGAGAAGACTGAGAGGGGATCTTATGAATGTTTACAAATATCTGAAGGGTGGGGGTCAAGGAGAAGGGGCCA
>JANHFX010009199.1:23797-64274 GCA_027560015.1 Chloroceryle amazona
TACAAAGGCCTGGAGTGAAAGGATGAGGGGCAATGGTTTTAAATTAGAAAGGAGTGGATTTAGATTAGAAATAAGGAAGAAGTTCTTTACCGTGAGAGTGGTGGAGCACTGGAACAGGTTGCCCAGGGAAGTGTTTGAGACCCCATCCCTGGAGACATTCAAGGTGGAGCTTGACAGAGCTCTATGGCTCTATGATCATGTGCTAATAAGGCCCAGGGACCAGAATCCCACATCAAGACCCTGATGAACTATGGACTTGAAAATGCATTCAACAAAAAGAAATCTAACAAATTCAGTCTAGATCATAGTTTTTAAGTAAGAGTATGTAGGAAAAGCAGAAAGGAGGCTTCCTGCAGCTGTGCCAAATAGACCTGAAAAGCTACTTTATATCTTTTAATTGTTTTATTAGAGTAATTCAGATTAGTATAAAGATGTTCAAGCAGAGACAACACAAAAACTTCTCAAGACCAACACAGCAGATCATGCAATAGAAAACAACACTATATAATAGATGAAGCAACAATTATTGGGGTTTTTTAAAAAGGAAAATTTCTATTGGTGTAAGGCTCTAGGTTCTGCGAATTTGGATCAAGCTACTAAGAAGATAATTAAAACAACAACAAGAGAGATCAAAACAGATGAACGAAACTGGACAGCAGATGCTGAAGAGCACTCCTGAAGAAGAAATTTAAGAGACTTCAGTAAACCAAACCTGCAGGAAATAACTATTGGGGTCTCCAACTGATAATCACAGGAATAAAAACTAAACCAAACGAGGATCTTCAAAATCAAGGAACAGCATTACAGAGAAGTAAAGGGTCTCCAAAGGAGGATACAGATAGCATCTGGGAACTGTTGTTATTTGGGTTTGGTTTTATTCCCATATATAATCAAGCTCTGGCCATCATGTCTGTGGTACTCATAACTGAAGTGCAGACTGGTTTTGCACAAGCAAAGCCCTGGCAGGAATAGTGAACTTCGGTTGTTTTCAAAGCATGCACACTTCTCCCATTCACAAGTACTTGCTAATCAAACAAAATACTATAGACGTTAACCATTCACAACGACTAGCTACTGGATATCCCTCATGAAATATGGAACAAGTCATTGTGCTCTGTTTCACATGCTAAATATTCATTACCAAGAAAACAGAATTGAGCCACAGAAGTTGACTACAGTCATTAAGGAATCTAAGCCCTATGGCTGTTTTAGACATCTACTTTAAAAAGATTCAAGAGTTACCAAGAAATCACATCTAGACTAATGCAAACATGGCTCAGATCTAAATAAAGTTTAAAATATGAACAGCTTGAAAGACCTCGAAAAACTAAATCTTCTTATGAGTCATTTGTTATATTTTTTTTCCTCGATAGGAAAAAAGACCCCATCTATCCATTTATCAACAAGGATTAGGTTAATTTTCTTCACATTTAATTTTCTTTTAAGATTCATAAAGGCTGTAGGCTCAGATCTATAGAATTTAGTAAGAATGAAATCAGCAGGGTTCCACAGAAATGATTGCAGAAACTTTAGGTGTTGTTACTTCTCAAAAAATTAGAAGAATAAGGAATTTCATAGTAAACATTCAATTTAAAATGATAAACTGAAAATTCTACCTTTTTGTTAAAACCAGTCAACATTAATTATATTTTAAGTGGAATCTGAGAGGTACAAAGGAGCTTTTTTTTTAATCCTGAGTTCATTTTCCAAATTCAATTTGACTATTCGTTAATGAGATCACGCTGCAAAGTAAGAAATGTGAACCAACCCATTGTGCAGGTTTGCTAATCCCTTATTTACTACTTGCTCAAACTATCCAAAAGATTAGACATTGCCTGTTCATGAAGAAAAAAAAAAAAAAAAGAAGGGAAAGGAAGGAAATTGATGTATTTAAAGAAAGAAAAAACTTGAATAATAGAACTCTTTGGAAAAACTTGAAGAACTGAGAAAAGCTGAAGTGTCCTGTAGGAAGGTGCTATTGGGAGATTGGAAAGAAGCAGGTTTTTCTTGTGCTATTTTCTGGAAAGCAGTAGTGAAATTGTGCATACTTCAGATCAGAGGGGCTGAGAGGCACAAGCAAATATTACATTGGTCTAAGTTTTTTGAGGGAAAAACATTACCATGGTTTCTGCTGACTGCATGCTGGGGGCAGGGGGTGCTGCTTAAATACAACCCAAATGTTGCCTGGGGCAGAGAGGGGTTTGTGCGTGGCCACTGGCACAAGCAGAGGTGAGAGTCAAAAGCAAATTTGCTGGGCTTTTAAACTTGGGGCCTGCAAGGCCAAATATATATTCCAGACATGGAACACAGGGGGACAGAGTGAACATATTTGTCTGTGCATTTTGCTGTCACACTGACAGAGACAAGATCCATCTTAAAAGCAAAACTGGATGCCCCATTTTATTAATTTTATGGCTTCAAGGCTCAGCTACAAACCAGAAGGCAAGAACATCAGAAAAAATCCCAAACAAAACCCAAGCCATTTTTCCATTCACCTACTCCCCATCAATTTGGAGAGCAAAAATATTTGTCATTTGAGATTATGGGCTTTGAAGATACAAGGTTTGTCAACACAATGTGTTCCATTTGCTCACTTTGAGTGCCTCATGAGAGGAGTAAAAAACAAACACATGAAACATCTGTGTTTGCATTTAAACAAACATTAATTGATTGAAGTAATGAGTAACCTCAAAAATAGTTTAGTAAGTTCATAGCATCCTTCAAATATTTGTAGACTATTAAAATTTATCTAATTAATTATGTATGAAGTCTTTTATTACAAGAGTATCTGGAAACAAGGAGGGAAAGCTGCGCCACAGTTGTCCACCTAATGGACAGAAATAAGAGATGAAATGTGAGTCAAAGACTATGAAAAGTTTTCTTGACAGTAAACCCACCTTCAGCCCTAAGTTTCCAACAGATGCAGTTCAGTTACAATTTTGCTCTTTCAAGAAAAAAGAGAGGACAAATATTGTAGAAGTAACCTGACAGTTGTGTCTCTGGCTTCCTCCATTACTCCACCTCCTGCAACTATACTGATACATCCAGTAGATACTTGAGCAGATGTCAGTATTCCTGGCATATCCTTTAGAGAAACAGGACAAGTCCTAACCAATTGCTTAGAGAAGGTAGGCAAGCACTGTCTGGAGGCAGAAGATCAGTTGGGAAGGAAATACATCACCCATTACTAAGATAATACTTCGTGTCTGGAGAGAATGAGAACATGGAAAGAAAGGAGGAAGACATTCTAGACAGGCGTAGTACATCTTGAAAAAAATTTAACGTATCAGTGCCGTATTCCATAGAACCAGGCCAGAATTTCTTCTCATATCCTTTACCAAGTGCCATTCCTGGGATGTCAGATATCACTGCTTAGACATATTTTCCTAACCACTTGTTCCATTCAGCTCTTTCAATAGCATACATTCCTGCACCCTGAAAACAAGTGGTCGTTATGAAAGAGGAAATGCAACATTTAGGACTATTTGTTTCTTAATTCATCTACTTTTCTGAACATCTTAGCCAAAGGAAGTTCCTAGGAAACTATCTTTTATTTATTTACTTTAAATTTCATGCCTATAATTAATTTATATTCTTACAATACTTGAGCTACATATTTCTGACATTTTTTTCTACAGAAATTATAATTAATGTAAAAGGATCCTTTAAGCACTCCATAAATACAACACAGGGCACAGATCCATAGCAAAGAATCTATTTCCTTTCAGTATTTTGCCTTGACTGTAGTTTAAGCAATATCAACTCCCAGCTGAGTGCTAACAAGAGAAATCAGGGAACTCTGCCATACGCCAATACGTCCAGAAACTACTGAGCTATATGGCAGGCAGGCAAGTCCAAACCATGTGTCTCCTGAATCAATATCTTATTTCTAGACTGTACACTTACTTGCTGAGTAAGTCCCAGTGCTATTTAGAAAATAAAGGAGGCAATCAGACCCATGTGATATACACAGGACACTTACAGTTGAATTTTTCTAAAACTCTGGGACAGATATTATTATTTAAAAGGATAAAAAAGCAATTATCAAATTTAGCTTTCAAGGATGGTAGTTTAGCACACCAAATAAAAAATTCCCCTCAAATCAAGCCTTGACTGTAGACACATAAAGCTGCGTGTGCAGGGCATGCACAGCAGTAGACCAAGGGACACTGCTAATAAATAAATCTAGTTCACTTTGCCAGGCATTTAAAGTTGCTCCTACAAGACCAGATGCAGTTCTAGTGTGCTGATTTTTACCAATCCAAGTAATATCTAAATCTTTCTCACTCTTTTTCAGTTCAGAACTTTCATAACATTAAAGTTATAAACCAAAAAACCCAGTCCTTCAGCATGAGTTAGAACACATGAATAAATTACACTAATGTAATTTATTGGGACAATTCAGATGTATTAGAAATTACTTAGATGCACATTCATAAAAATCAAAGACTTCTAGAGCCCTTCAGAAAGTGGTAAATGGAGGTAGAAATTTAACATCAAGGAGGTAGGCATCATATATTCCTAATGAGCTTCTGGTTTTCCAATACCACTTAACTTGAAGAGGTTCCTAAAGATTCAACATGTGCTGCTGCTGGTCTATTAAGTTTAATGTTGTTCTTTATCTCCCCAAAGACCTGAGACCAAAAACTTACTTAGACAGCAATTCAGCTACTTGTGCATACGTCAGTGTTTAAGATTACAAACAAACACCACTGAAGCCCATGAGGTCAACCAGATGGAAAAGCTGGGCAGACAGTACCTGCTTGCTAAGGAAGTCTCAACTGACTAAACATACACATGATCTTTCTCAGCTCATGCTTGCAGTGTATAACAACAATTCAAGGTAATCAGGTGTGTAATTATACTTGTACTTTGTGTCTTTGTATTTCCTAAGGTTGCATGGCTTTAAAGAATTTACAGCTTTGAAATAACAGTGCGTATCTAGAGATGCTTTTTCACGTTTTCCATTAGAACTATATCTATCTCTGTGTATGAAATGAACCCTGGGGTGGTAACCTCTAATGTCAGTTCTCAGAGTCATGAAAGATGTAGATTACCTCATGTTCCTGGGCTGCACTGTCTCAAAATAACACAGATATTATCTAACATACTTACTCAGCACCAGTGGTTATCTACTGCTGTAGTTCCTAGATAAGGAGTTGAGACCTATAAATGCAGTGGGAAATCCAAACTATTTAATTGTAAGAGAGGGGTCATACCTGGAAATATCATGTGTCCACAAACCCACAAGTGAGGTTGCCACCAAAAGGATGAGTACTCTTGCTCCATGGCACCGCAACCATGTGTAATTTGGTATTAACTTTCTGCAGCTGTAGGAAAGCTAGCACACGATGTCAATAGACAATATTTCATCAGTCAAGGAAATTGTGAAATATGAGCAGCTATGGATGATTAATAAACCCCCCCCAACCTTCTCTGAAAAGTCTGTTTCTACCAGGGACTTACTAAAGGCTTATTTCTTATGATCATTTGGGAAACCATCAACATTACTGCACAATTGGAGACTCCTCTACTAGAAAAGTTAAGGATCCTGCTGAGAATCTTGTTTCCTATATTATCCCATTGAAAAGCTTTAATACTACAGCCTTTTCCAGAAGATGTTGATGCAGAGGAGTTGTTTTCTATCACTTAAAGGATCATTGTCAAAGTCATTAGCAAAAGTGATTTTGATAGGAATTTGTAAAAAGTGCAACTGAACAGAGCACTTACTACATGGAAGAAACATACAAAAGAAAACCAGGTTAGAATCAATTCAGAATGATTTACACAGCGACCAGATATGAAAGCGGTGAGAGAGACCCTTCCTTTGAGTCACAAAGTTCAGAGTGGACACCATTGCTTTCTAAACTCAGAGATGTCCCTTGGGGCAGCTGAATCCAGATTGAGTTCCAGACCTGGTCAATGGTTTATGGCTGCTGGAGTTGTACACATGTATTTCATTAGACATTCATTGAGCATGCTATCGGTCACTCATTAAGGATCTGTTGAGGGTAAGCAGCCTCTCTGCCTCGGGTAAGGAAGAATCAGTCTCAGGTAAGGAATCTCAGGCCTTGATGTTAAAGAAGCACCTTCTGTCCAGATGTGCAGTGTTAGCTCACTCTGAAGGCTGAACCCTAAGGTTCCCAAATCAGCCTCAGGCATTGAATTTTATAATAAATCATCTACTAGAGTGGTACAGCAGCAGGATCAGCCTGAGCTGGGTGCCTCCAGAGTGGGAATCCTGAGCAAAGAAATACCTGGGCAATTCCACCCTCACAGACTATCTGCCCACTCCTCACACGCTCGTCACGCTCACTTCACACACCTTCCAGGCACCCTCCTCAGAGAGGAGTCTGTTATATGTACGGGGTAAAGCCCTTGGCTCACAGTCAGATGGCATGCAATGGGAGAGGAATGCATGAGATTCCTTTACCCACGACTTTCTTTGGTCCTCAGTAAATGAGTGGTAGAAAAACCCTTGCTATTCATCTGTTAATCATATGATGGGTGTTCCAAGCTCATATGCATCTGTGCTCACTGTGACACTGCTTCTTTCTGGGTATACTAGAGGAGTTCTTGGCCTGGACATGGCTCAGGCCTTTAACTCCTTTAGAGCCTACACCAAACTCCTGCTGGTTTGGTTACAGGTAGGTTGAGTCACACTCAACCTTGTGAATACTCATCCAGCTTGATCAACTCATCCAGCAGCAGCACAGTTGCCTCTTGCCTCTATGTCATAAACATGTGGCACATTGCAGATCAGTGGTAAGAGTCCAGTTATATGATAAGCTGTTTGCTTTAAGTACCAAATGAATGTTATTTATGTACTGTATGGACACAAGTGCAGATCCACAGTAAGCAAACAGCTTTTAGTATAAAATAATACTATTAATGACCTTACTGGGGGATTCCTTATGATGAACAGGGGGTATTTGCTTAGTTATCTACCAAACCTTTATATATCAAATGAGAAGTCGTAAGCATAATATTGTTAAAGGTAATAAAATGACAGCTGGATGAAGCCTTAGATTCCTGTTGCTGTGACCACCTGAAAAAAATGATTCCACATTTATGCGAAGGGTTAGAGAAGTTTGTAATGAAAGAGGCATCTTGTACTGGGTGACAAAGTTCTCTTACTGCATGTTCAGTTGAAGGTGCCTGTGTTCAAAAAGCAGTAAATACCTCCAAGCACACTGGTGATGTTTCAATACATACATTTTTCACTTTCATTTCTAGAGAAATTAAAGCAATCCCGGTTTATGGGCACAGACTTAGAAAATATAACACCAGAATCAAATTATCATTTAGAATTAGACCATTTAGAGGCCTGCTATATCTCAGATTTTAAAACTAAAAGCATGATCCACAACTCTGTATGCTACCAAGAATGCTGACCTCCTGTGGGAACAGTAATGTTACTGTGGACAGTACACCAAAGCAGTCTACTTTCATATTTTGTAGTTCTTAATTTGTCACATGTGGGGTTTAAATTTATATCTTTCTATGCGAAATAATTTTTCTTTTAGCAAATCAAAACTGAAAACAACGTTAAACTTTGCCTCAATCCCAAGAATATATTTTCCAGATCAAAATCATATGATTTAAGGGTCATTTTTCTTCCTTAACTATTACTTCAGAAACATCTGGTCATTGAACCCGTCACAAGTCACAGCACTTCTCTCCTGCCACCAGCACCTAAACCGATGAGAAAGCTGACACAGCAAATATGCTGCGGTTTGGATCATTTACAAAAGGGGATCTTTTGTGTTTAGTAATCTTCACAGCTGTGCAGAGAAAGGACAGTTCGACTAACAACACAAAACAAAACATCTGGTGAGTAATGCACTGTCTTAATTTTCGAGCTCTTGTTGTGACCAGTTTTTAACATGCTTTTTCAGTTTTTCCTTTACATTTTCCTACATTGGTTATTAAAGTATTCTGCCAAAGAATGAACCACCCAGTAGGTAAAGTAGGGGAACTGGTTTTGTAATTTCACTGGAACATACTCCCACAAAGACCTCCAGGGCCACAGAAGGGACCAAAATAAGAAACAAACCCAATCTTAATCATTTTCTTGCCAGAAAGCATACCGTGCCACAAGCATACCATGCACTGTGTGGCCTCGTTCCGCTGAAGCATCTTTTAGGCTGTCTTAAAGTGCAACTTCTGTTCTAGATAAGATCTATATTTACAAAGGAACTACAAAATACCTGAGATGGAGTAAGCATGAAGTCTGCCTCTCACTGACTGCTCTTCTTTTCCATTCGTGATCTGTGGCCGACTCTATGACCGAAGGAAAAGTATAGCATTTTTTGTATTGAAAAAATATGCTTATACTAAGGATTTTATATCATGTTTGAGTTCCAAAAGGAAAGACATTCAGGGACTAGCAACATACACATCTTGTTTCATACTGACAAGCTGCAGCTTGGTTAGATTAATCACAAAAGTAGCTTTAGAGTCTTTGGGGCTAATATGAAACAGGAAAAGTATTTCCTTCCTCCTGCTCCTGAGAGCTGATTTGCTTCATGAGACAAAATATATTTTATACAGCTGGGCATGGAAGCGGCTCTCTTTCCTGCCCTTGGCCACACCGTTTAGCCATCCTGACAGAAAACACATTATGGAGGAGAAAAATACAATTAAAACCAAAACAAAACACCAAACTTCAAAAAAATAAAAAGCAGAGCATGCAGATTGAGCCTGTCCACTGCTGAAGTAGAAAAAGGGAGTCATGACTTCCATTAGGCTCTGGTTGGTAGAAACAATTTTAATTTTCAAGTTTTCTGACCCCTGCTATGCAAATTATCTCTCAGACAGATAGAGCCACTAAGGAGTTTAGAATATGGGAGAACTGGACTATGCCTTGGGGTTAACAGAGTTCATGTTATTCCCCTTGAATTTGACTCCAGCAAGTCTGGCAGTCTGAACAAATAAGCCAGTCAGAGAAGTCTGAGGGCAACTGAAGAGATAACAAGAAATCACAATGTCTCAATTGGATTCCTTAGACACTCAATTTTTATTTCTCTTTCCAAGACTCCTTTCTCAGGCTGGCCTGAAAAGAAATATATCTTGTTGATGAACTGAGTGTCTGTAAATAGAAAAAGAAAACACAGAGGTTTAAAGCAAAAATAAAAAATGGAAATGTTAACAGCACTGTGTAGCAAGTAGTTAGACACTAAGAGATACTTATTTGCTACTCCCGACTGGAATTCTGCCTGAGATGGAGGCTTGGGGCTGAGGCTTCCCTGTTCTGAGAGAAGCCTTTGCCCATCTAAGTCACACAGTGACAGGAAGATAAAGTCCTTTATCTGCAGTAGTGTACACCTCTGCTGTTGCTGTTGCCTAACAGCAGCCTGGGAAGCAAAATACTTTTGAAACCTCAGCTCCTGACCACAAGGAGCTACAGTATGAAAGAAAACAATTTTTCTCTTAGTTTTGCTCTTGAACCTAACCAGGACCTAACCCCATTTAAAAATACTTCAAGTCTAAAGAGTTATACCAGAGGTAGATGCACACAGTTGTACCAAGTGATCACAGACAAGGCTCTGAGCTATTCTGTGATCCAATCAGGACAAAGCCTTTTTTTTTTTAACAAACACTTACCCATAGGAACAATGCAAGCAGCAACAAGAGTATGATCCCAAGAGGTAAAATTATACTATATAGGACTAGACCACTCATAAACTTAAAACTGAAATAGCTGGAGATAAATCAGACTGCAATCACCCATGTGTTACACAGACATGCATTAATTTTACTCCTTTGAAACCTAGATGGAATTAAGAACTGCATAAAACTTTGATGTAAAGCAAATAATTGTTCTGTTCAAAAGGCAAGCTGTTTTTATGCTTTGAAATCATGTGGCAGTAAAGAGTAGGAAGTCACAAATGATTTCCATGGGAAACATATGACTCCATAGTACTCCTATCATTGCTCAGACATCTAATGCTGGGTCTTCTGATTACGTTGTGAAAGGATGTGAAACCTCAGAAGTATTTCTTGTATATTTTTTCATGTCATGAGCACAATAAATGGGAGTGCTCCCAGGGGCAAATCACAGAGCATGCTTATTGCTAGAATCAGAAAGCATTACACTCAGGTTTTGATCTATTAAAATAGACTATTTATAGCTAAGGTTTCCTTTTTAAAGACACTTCCCCTGCTGAAATCTCTTTTTTTTTTTTTACATTTAGAGTTTGATAGTACACGTATGCATGTATGCTTAAATAAGGATGCACCATTATGCATGGTGCACATATGACGGTTTTGGTACTAAAGAACAAAAACTGACCTAACATAGCCTGTTTTCCCCTGAACATGTAACTTCTTCACCAGAGACAACCACCAAAACTTAGCTGAGAACCCACCTTCCCCATTTGTAGAGGCCCGAGTATTGTCAGGACTTATTAAAAAAATTGCATTTCTGATGCTGCAGTAAATAAATTGAATGAAAAATAACTTCCATTCACCAAAAAAGCAGAAAAAACCACCAGACTGACGAACTTTAGCAGGTGACACATAAGAAAATGTATTCTTAGTTTTATAGGCAGACAGACTATATGCTTTTAAATACCTTCATGGATTTATATCCTGTTCTAATTAATTTTTCATCATGCATCTCTCAAGTCTCTGAATACCTTTGCAACGCCTTCCTGCTCAGTGCCTCTTAGCAATACACAGACATTGGGCACTTGTTTCCTATCATCCCTGAATCTCTGGCAAGTACGATGTGAGAAATACCTTTTGGCCCATAATTCCATCTACATCTTTTAATTAAAACATCATTGGAGAATCCCTTCTTATCCTAGTATCTGAAATTAATTGAAACTAATATTAATATTATTAAATATGCATTTATAATTCATAAAAAAATTACCTTCTGTTGTAAGCTTTTTTTTTATTATTTCTATGCTGGGTTAGGAAAAACCCAGTTACTTTTCTGCAAGAGTGCAAACAGGAGGCAGGGGTTCATTCCAGACCATATGCAAGGTGAAAGAGCACACTAACTCTTTTGAAGGCAAAATAAAGATCATGTGAGGAATGTGCCAACTTTCCATACATAACCAATAGACAGCGATTTGACTTCCTAAATGCATTTCTGTTTTTCCAAGGGCAGAGGAAAGAGAAGAGCTTCAAGGAAATGAAACTCCCCAATTACAAGTATCAGCATTACATTTGCTATATCTGTGCTGAGAAATGTGACTTTGTCTTTCTAAGTACAGAAATAACAGCAAATATTCTAACAAGTGATCCTGAAGTAAGGGGCACCACAGGAGTTTTCTGGTGCACACAGGATTTTTAATGTGCATAGAAATGTGTTACTGTACCCTGGATCTCTCATCCAAAAAGTATTTCCACTACTTTGTCAATAAATTAGTATTTGAATCTTAACCAAATATAATGAAGACTACTGGTTTTCTTCTTTCAGAGCCTTGGCTGTTGCAGATGTGTTTTCTTTTTCCCCTTGCGTCCATTCCTATATCTCAGCCAGACAATGGAAACTAGACTGCTTTGAAAAACTTCTATGAATATTTTTAACTTGTAGTCTCTCAAATTAAAACTGAGTCATTTTCCTCACTTCTGTTTAGCTCAGGAAACAGAACTAATAATGAGCACTATTACAGACAAAGGGAGAAATAATTATTTGAGCTGGCGTGCCAGTAGGTTCATAAAAGTTAAAGCATTCTAGTGAATCCTCCTTATCATTCCTTGCATGTAAAGCTTAACTTAAAAAAGGAACTTGAGCTTGTCAAAGGTTTAAAAGTCCTAACAAACAGATGATTACTATTTTACGTCAAAGCAACACTTAAGGATAAAAGTTACTGTGTTCTGCAACAGCAGTTTGGTGACTTCATAATCAAAACTCAGGGCTGTGATTTAATGCACTTCAAAATATATTTTAGTAGTAATAAACCTGTCGTATGGTAGGCAACACACATTTCCTGACTCTTTGCTGTTGCATCAGTACAGAAGCCAAGCCTGCAGTCAGAAAAGTGCTCTATTATTATGTGATCAGCTGTAACTGGCATTCTGTCAATACTTTACTAGTAAGGTAAGTAAAGCTTTTAGTTCCTTCCCTTTCCTAAAGGCAATAGTCCATACAGGGAACCCATTTGTGGAAAGTGCTTGCTGCAATAGTTTAAACTGAAAGTTTACTTGAAAAATAAAGGTTTAGGCCTCAAATCACCAGCCTTATCAGATTTGTGGCATCCAACCTTTATGTGTATATCCTTCTCCTTGTAATAATAAACACTTTCAGAATCTGAAATGAAGGATGAGTAGTAAAGGCAGTATTTTTTTATCTTTTAAATGATGGAAGGTACTCTATGGATTTGCCTCTGTTTTCACTAAGCAGTGTCATCTAGGTGAAGTGAATTCAGACCCCGCTTTGAAAGGGTTGTTTTCCAGGAGGACAGAGCCACCATCACATACAGTTTGAGTAGCATGATGTTTTGCACAGAAGAATGAAGCTAAAGGAGGTAAAAGCAGGATATAGCTCCACTATACTCTAAGGCTGTCACCATTAGTGACCATTAGAGTAAAATCAATACCACAGATTTCTTTCTAATAGAAGCATCTGTGTGAAGTTTGGAACTTCCAATCAAATCTCAATACTTTAAGATCAAATCTTAGCACTTTTAAGAATTTCTCAAGAAATAAACACCAGTTTCAGGAATCAGTTTTAGGTTTTTCCCCACAAAAAATTATCCAGGTATAATGTTAAATGTGCTCTGTCAGCTTCTAAGTGACCAAAATAGGGAGAAACTCAAAACAGCCATGGCAAGGTTCCAGCAGTGGTAGGAGGAAAGTTTTGTCACGCCTGCCAAGAATCCCAGCACTGGAGAGCAGAGAATTGAACTTTGCCTTACATAGTGGCAGACAAGCCCAGAGGTCTGTGAGGCTTTTGTATTTTCATTTGGCTTTATTTGCTTATAAAAATGTCCACTCCGTGGGAAACCAGGGGCAAAAAAAAAAAAAAGGGTTTCATCTGAAGCTACTACCTCATACATCCTTAAACCAGTTGTTACAGGTCAGCCTTTGCTATATAAATCAGCAGGCTGAGACTATAGCATTAAGGAAGTTTTGGTGTGAATGTGAATTTTAAATCACAGAATAGCTTTGACCAAAATAAATATATTCTCCTCGAGTATAAAAACAAATATTTGTTTGTGGTTTGACATTAAAAAACATTTTAACATTCTAATTTGCAGAGTTACTTTTGTTTAGAGAATGTTGCTGTTGAAGTCATGCTTTGGATAAGGCTCAATATATTGGCTTCCCCAAAATATATTTTGGAAGTGTGTGTTCTTTTTTGTTGGTTTTGTCAAGAGCATTCAAGTGTTTAGGACTGAGCAAGATCCATGTTTGACTTTTTTTTTACCCTTCTCAAGAAATCTTTTTCCCCCAGTTCAGCCACTGAACCAGTATCTGGTTTTATTGCTTACATGGAAACTTTACTTTAGTCCTAGATCACAGACTGAAAATGCAAAGGCACTTAGGTGCCCAACTCCTATATGAGCACCAGGAATCACTAAACTCCACTGAGGACTGATTATTTTACTTTGCTTTCTCAGTGAACATTGTGCTATAAGGTCAGATTCTTTCCACCTCTCATTCCCTGCCCCTCCCTGCAAAGGAAATTCCATGAAATTTTTCTCCAGGGGAACATGTTTGATTTCATGGATACTGGAAGTTGCCCTTGACAGTCCCGCTGATCTTCATGCCCTACAGAAGACAAATGGGCTAAGCAGTCCCTGGCAGGGTTGCTTCTGCAGGGAGCTGGAAGGTCACTTGCTAGGCCTTGGCCACCTCACAACCCTGTAGATTTTAGCAGCTCCCAGAGGCAGCATTTTACACGCAGGCTTTTCCTCTCCATGCAGGGAATGAGGTGGATGTGGCAAGGGGCACCAGCTGTGCTGTGTCCTACTTTCTGGTTGAAAACTGAGAGGGAGCTGCCAAGGATGAGTTATAGGACAAGTGGGCTACTGTAGCAAGGAGGCTGAAGTGTTTTCCCCAGTAAAGCACCCTATGAGTACGTGTCCCAGGGAAGCAGAAGGTGGAGGTGCTTCTGCACATGCCATTATCCAGATACTAAGTGAGATGGCAGCGCCCCGGCAAGAGGGAATCTGTGCAAATTGCTTCTGTGAGAATAAAGAAAGGGGATTTATAAATTGCTGAAGTGTCCATCACATGAGTTTTGTTTCCTTTTTAGTTCTAATCAAGATTTTTATGGCAAAGGCAGCAAGAACATTGCTTGCTGCTCACAATGCTGTACTTCTGCTATGGAGAATGAACCCTCAATACATGACAGTTACAGTAATGCACACCTGCGTGCAGATCACAGACACATCCCATATTCTAGGATAGTTGAATCCTCCCTTTTTCTTTATGCTTATGTCACACTTACACTGTCAGGTCACATTTACAGTCTTACAGCTCACCTCTGATCTTTGTATTTTTTTATTGTCAACATCAAACGAGTAGCTGCAACCAGAACCCCAATCCGGGGAATACACACAAGTTGCTTCCTCTGTGTTAGTATCCTTGAGGAGATTACTATTCCTCCTACTTGAGTGCAACTTACATAAAAGTAGCATGGTACAATACAAATGAGTCGACCCTGCTGTGGTAATACTTCATGGATTTCAGGTCTCTTTAGTTTAAACTTAATTTTCTCTCAAGATCTAAAGTATCTTAAATAGTGCTATAGATAATTATGTTCAATGGGAATCTCTCTAGTGATCACTGTAGCCATTGGACCGAGTCCTCTCTATTTTAACGTACAACCCAATGTGTTCCCAAACTTATTAATGAGTGATCCATTAATAGATTTACCATATAATCACAGATAAAGTATGAAAGGAAAACTGTTGATAATAAACATGTGATAGTGAGTCTTAAAATACTCTGGGAGAGGTTTGAAGCACTTGCTGGCTTGGAAACTGCTGAATCATGCCCTTCGGCTCGTACTGAAAACAGCGTTCCATTTGGCAAAGCACGTACAAGCTATTAATGTTCCCTGCTGGTGAGAGCCTGCTGAATAGCTGCTGATCACAATGGATGATGAAGCATTCTCTTAACTTTTCTCACTCCTTGAAAGAGAATAGCAAGTGTGCTTTCTCCAACAGTACTTCTCTTTTCACAACATTAGCTTTTAAGAGAACGAGAAAGTCCCCAAAACATTTTCAAAGCATTTCATGAGCTTTCAGAGTTTGAGACACCTTAGAAGAAACTTTACTTGCCTTTTTACAAACATAGCACTGAAGGGTAGCAGATACCACTCTGCTGTGGTCTCGACTGTAGTCCTCTCTGGAGAGACTGTGATGTTCCCAGTACATGGTCTGCAAGTTATTTCTTAGACCTAAAGGAGAAAAAAACCCTTTCTCAGTCCTTTAAAGAAAACTGAATTACTATAAGAAAAGTAGCTCTCTCTGAGGCCTTGGAAAAGGTGACTGCTTAATGCCCTTGGTAAGGAGGGGGAGGTCTTAAAAAGTCAAGTTCAAAAGCTCCAGCTGGAGTTCATGATGTTCTCTAACAGGCTTTGCAGTCGTGGTGTTTCCCGGTCTTTGGCATTCCCCAGGCAGAAGGAGAGACAAGAATTGCTCCCTGAGTTTCTCTGGGTGCCTCATTACCTCTTCCCTTATTCCTTCTGCCCTGGTGTGATGGAGCTCCAGACTGAAGTCCTGGGTTTATCAGCAGAAAGGGTGCAGCACAAGCTACTGGTATGAACTTGGCAAAGTCCATCTAAGGTGGCTGGGCTCCTTGCTTCCGAGTTTCCTTAGCCCTGTCATAGGGATGGGTCATGCAGAGCAGCCCCTTCATCAGGGAACAGGCACTGAGCAATTGTAGAGAGAAGCCTGAGAAGGGGAGAATTATTATTGCAGTTTTCTGTGCTCCATCTGGCAGCATTACTTCCCACCCCTCTGGCTGACTTGATTTCTTCCACAGAGGGTGGCTGCTATTAATGTAATATCTGCACATTTAAAACACGTCGGTGTTTTATGAAAAAAGTATGTTACCCTTTAACTGTCTGCCCTGTAAACTTTATACAAGAGTTTGGGTATCACCGAATGAAACATTGTCACACACTTTTTATTAGAGGAGGGGTAAGAAAAACATCCGCAGTGACACAGCTCCTTGAAGTTGTGACTCTTGCATTTTTTCTGTAACTTACATACCATTGTGTAACTTCTCTTGCAATGAAAATCCTTCTCTGAAAAGCAAAATAATCTCTAGGCAGGAAGCGTGGGCAGCTTGGCTCTCCAGTCTCCATGGCAGGCAGCTTACTGAAAAGCCAGGGGATGGTTATTTCCAGAGTTTACTTTACAGAACTTTAAACTGTGGTAGGCTGGACGTGTGAGGTCTGTTGAAGTGGCATGGTGAGTTAATCTGCTGCTTTAGCAGAACTCCTTGGCACATGCCATCTGCTGTAGCCACACTGCATAGGGGACTATGGGTGCTTTGTTCTATATAGTTCTGCTACCCAGAAAGAACGCTCAACACAGGATCATTAGCTACCTTTGTGCTATGTGTTCTGCACATGTTCATGAGTAATTCACTGATCTCTGCAGCACAGCTCGAATCAGGTAATTCCTCTTAGTCTCTGCCCGATAGGTTACTCTTTTTCCTCAAATCCACAAACAAGTTTTGCTTCTTGGTCTTACTTTAAATTTTAGATTTCAACAGCAAATGACTGAGACTCCGAGTCCACAAATGGCAGTGCCCCACATTCCCCAAGCCCAAGACACAAATGAGCTGTATTAATTAACCTTCAGCCAGTATCGTTAGGAGGCACAGAACTGTCAGACTCCAGGTGACTTCAGTGGCAGGAATAAGACCTAGAGGTCGTTTACTGTCGTGCAACAAGCTTCAGCGTCAGGGAGCAGGGAGAGATGGGAACGTCCACTGAATAAACTAAAAGTGTGAAGTGTGCAGGGATTTAAATACTGACTAGAAGAGAGGTAATCATGGGAAACCAGTGAATCGCATTTTGCAGTATCTGGGTGTCCTCTGTCACAGCTCCTGGCAAGCTGCCGTACTTCTCGCTTCCTTAACTTTTTTATCTACTTTTATCCTCTCCATCTGAGCTTTCCAATCCCTTTTCTACAGGCGCTGGACAAATATTCCTTTACAGACATCCTCTCTTACTATCAGCCATACCTTGTTGATCCACGAAACACAATCAGAATTGTCTTTTCCATTTCTTACCGATATTTGTACTTCAGCCTTCCAGAATTGCTCGACTTTCCCCATTGTACTGTTTTGCTATTGTAGCAAAACTTCTGGTATAATATATTTAGCATGATGTAAGATAAGAATTGCTGACTCAGCCTCAAGCACATCTAATAATGCCTTGTATCACTTCCTCAGGATGATCTTGAGAAACTGGTCTTTCCCCTTTTTTTGATCAGTGTTATTCACAGATGTAAGCAAAGCTGAATAAAACTGCATTGTAGAACAGGCAGTCAGTACTACTGAGGTGATTCTCAGTAGGATACTGCTCATTCTCCTACCTATTTTATGCTTAAACTTTTACTCGGCAACAGTTTTCACAGGAAGCAATATGTAATGACTCTTAAAGTATATAATAAGAAGCAGGATAACATACTGATATCCTGAAGTGTTAACAGGGAGGATTATAACTTATATTTATATATCACTTTTTGTAATTGATTCTATCTTTTAATGAAAGAATTAAAAGACCAAAATAGTCACAATGAAATCATTCTCTGAATACGTATCTTTATTAATTAAGTACAACATGAGCTTGTCCTTCCCAAACTCAGAATTTATAGTAACAGTGCATGGATGTCTGGACAGAATGACCTCATGTAATGCTCAGTTATGATCCCAGGCAATGCTGCACACATTAAGAAAACTATGAAAATGAAAGTAGCTGCTGCCAAGGTCAACTTGTTTGACACTAGGCCTGCACCCTGAAGCTTAGACCATGACAAGCACTGGTAACCCTGGTGATCAGTGCCACTGATCAGGTAGCTCCTCTAGATCCCTTTTTTCCAGTGTCAAATTTGTCAATGAATACAAAATTCTCTTCAGCAAATAGGTGATGCATGAGGAACATACAGACCCAGAAGTCAGCACCTATCCTGACCCCAGAAATCAGCACCTATCCTGAACACAGCTACAACTCCCATAGCTGGGAGCTCTGCAGATGTGGAGGGAGGTGGCTAGGGCTGAGAAGAATGCTAATCTAGACTTCAATTCCTTTATCACTTTTAAGGGGACTTAAAATTGTGAGAAAGAGATGACATCAATCTGACCCGTTTCCAGTCTCTGATACTCATCTACCCTATGTCCTCTGCTGCCAAGTGGGAAATGTCAACTAGACAGCAATTCAACAAAGGAAAGAAGTACAAAAGCAAGTCTGAAGTTACAGATTTCTGCTGAACATCCAGCTATCAGCTTTGGTCTCTCCTGTTTGCTCTTTTCTATGTAGAGAAGACAACATTTCAATTTTACCAGAGCTAAGTAGGTAACATGAAACTGTACATTCCTCTGTAGCCATCAACTTGAATGGGTAGCCTATGTTAATAACCCAAGGAAATAAGTGAAGCTACCATTTTGTTACTGAAAATCTAGTCTGTGAGCAAAGCATAACTGGGTAAGAATTCATTATTTGTGGATTACATTCCTAAGTATATATCTTAAGAAAAAAAAAAATCTCTTACTGTCTAATCAGGCTGCTTTTGCTGTGAATCCAAAGACTCAACATCCTCAGGTCGGATTCCTCTATTCACTGAATTCCTCTACTCCAAAAACCTATTCCTCCTTCTGCCCACATAGTCACACAAAACTAAAGAATAGAGAGAACAAAGAGTGGAAGAACAGTTTCTCTTCCCTCTTTTGGCTATGTGTGAGCCTTTTTTTTAATTTCTTTTTGTGTACATGCTGTGGATATTGAACTGAGGCTATTGGTACCTGACAGTTTCAAGCACTAATTCGAGCAAGCAAGACAGTAGGAAACAAAAGAGTCTAAGCATGACTCTACTTGACAACTGAAAATCCCTGGAAAGGCTATCCTGGGACAATAAAGGCAGTAAAAAGGCTGTAAAGTTAAAGGTCCTTGAAGTATGCATGACAAAAATGGATGTTGTTTCGTAATGACAAATAGCAAGATCAAAAATCTGCCTTAGAAATAAGGAAATAAAGGCTTCCCAACACATAGAAAGTTTCTTCGTATTTCAGCTAGGGAATAAACTTTTCAAAAGACATTCAGCACACTTTCTTGTCCAAACCTTTTCTCCGGGGTGGAACATTTAATTTGAGGGTTTGCGCATTCTTTCCATGGGCATATACTACTCTAGGGCTATTCTGTGTGTTTCCCTCCAGAAGCTGGTCGTATTCCAACTGCCCACTGTGTGCAGGGTTGGGAGAGAGTGTGCTCCACTCAGTGCTATCCACTCAGTCCACTGATACCTTGAGCTCACGCTACTGAAATCTGCAGAGCAGCTCTATCTGTGCTCAGACATCCACCAAGGAAGCTCTGCAGCTCAGATGGGTCGTTCAGTCTTTCTGTGGTCCCCGTCTGTGTCACCGTTTGCTCCTTTCAGGCATGGATGAACAATGCCATGGTCAGTACAGGATGACAGGGAATAATTTATTGCACCCAAGCAAATAAAAATCTTCCAAAGTTTCAAGTAGGTCATTTTTATTCCTCTGAAACTTTTGTCAAATCTGTCCCAAAGAATTGGTTCTTTATCTCGCTTTGCTATCTTTAGCAGATAAATGGACTTGCAGCACACTTCATACTGTAAACAGTAACTTTGGCTGGCCTTACTCCAGGAGCAGCTGAACAAATATTTCTAGCGTGGGCAACTCCTCACTCTTTCTCAGCTGGACAGACCACGAATTTCTAGAACTCCTTGTCAGCTCTTATTTCTAGCATGGTCAGACAGGGTAAGGAAGCTCCCAAAACCAAAGTAATTCAAACACTGCATTTACTTTTTCAGCAGTCTTAGAACCAAAGTGTGCCTTTCTAGGAGCAGCCCCAGAAAACACACTGTCCAAATTGTCCAAGTTCAGATCTGTAGCTCTTATTTAAATCAGCAGGCTACAGAGAACTAAAAGAGCTCAACGAAACAGACCCCATGGGATATGTAGACATACTGTGCAGGCAGGCTCTGCAGAGGAAACAGCTTTGGCTGGTGTACTTAATAAGAACATGACTATTGTACTGTTGTACCAAAGTAACTTGAGAGACAATCTCAAATCCCTAATAATTCAGAAGACCTTGATTAATTAAAGAAGATTCTCTGCTGAAATTATATGAACATTAATCAAGAGGTATCAATTTAAGTCCTTTAGTTCAGGATGAAGTATAGGAAATGGTTTGAACCATACTGAAAATGTTAATGTAAGCAGTGTGTGTTTTCTTCACCTCAGGTTTCATACTTAAAAAGGATCCCAAGATGAAAAGGTGCCAAAGCTGCTCTACTTGTAGGTTCTAAGCATAAAGAGGATTTTCACACTAACCATTTTGCTCTTGCAATCGTGTATTTCAGCTCCCTGTCTTCACCAGCAGCCATCTGAAGGTCTGCTGTTATCACAGCTCTAGGAAATCTGACCGTGGTAATTGTGGAGTTTTGACGGTGCTTGGGAAGAAAGCTTTTATTCTTCTAAAAGATGCCTGAACACTTCAATAATCCTGCAAAGAGCTTGTAACAGTGAATGCAGAGACTGCTTATAAACTGAAAGCAAACATGAAGACATTAAGTTAAGAGAACAGATAATTTACTGATGGGCAAGCTCTCCATTGAACAAATCTTTGGAGGGCAATTAACTGGTGGCTAGATGGTGTGAAAAGCCAGGGTGAACTACTCTCCTCTCTCAGCAGTGGTTCCAGAGGAAATTCCGAACTGCAAGAACTGCAGAAACACACTCCATTCAAATGGAGAAAAACAGAGTTGAAAAAATGGCACCTGCCCTTGAAGATGCTCAGGATTAGAAAGTCTGCAACTTCCAGGGTTTTAAGCATGCTGTGATCTGACTTTGTTAATGCTTATGTTAATGGGATCTCCAGCAACATTACACATTACTCCCATCCCCTTTTACATAGTCATGTATTGCTAGCACATCACCTCTTACGTCTCTAAATGACCCAAATTCTTTCACTCTTGTCTCATTTCCTAGAGCCCAGATTGCAACGGTTGTACTCCACTGGTTTCTCTCCAGTTAACACTGCTGTTCACACTGGACATGAAGGAAAAATAGGATGTAGCACTCCATTTTTTCCCAATTCCAAAGATAACGGCAGCTTCTAACATTCAATGCATGCTGTCATACGTGCTCCAGACCTGTTTCCATTTATGTTTTTACGTTAGTTATATCTGGCCTTTGTTGTGCTATAACCTCTCAATTCTTTTCCATAAAAAATAAAGGAGTGTTCTCCATCCCACATTTGAGCAACTGCTCCTGCCTAAATCCAGCTACAATGGCTTGAATTTTTTATTTGCTGAGATGTGCTGTTGGCAATAGACCTGCAGCCATATCACATACCATGCTGCAGGCATAACATATTTCTATCCATTTTTTTTCCTAGGGGCACAGGACTTAAGCTATCACACTGTTCTCTGTCACCTCCATCACCTCCCGTGAGCCACTTGACTAATTCCATCTAAGTATGATGAAAGAGAAAGGTCTCAAAGATTGACTTTTATGACAAAACAGCAGCTGGACACAGGAGAAGCCTGAGTTGCCCTTCTCCAAAGGAAATGCCTTTGGCGCGTGAGCACAAGACTCGTGTATGGTGTGTGTCCTTTCTGCTGGCTAATTGGTCCCTGGGCAGCCCCGAGCCCGATCAGGCAGAGCCTGTGCTCAAAACAGGGGAGCAGGGAGCACAGGGACGAGATGCAAAAGCTTGGATTACGCAACACAGGGGGAGGAGCTACAGTTATTGCAGCTGTTGGGTGTGTAGGGACCAAGGACACGCAGGTAGAGAAAACCATGCTTTGTTAGTTCCACTGCTAGAGGAAGAACTTATTCTTAGACCCTGGTAGGTTGTCACAGGGATGGGGGTATCCCAAGGAGGAGAATCAGATTTTCTAAATCTAAGTAACTTCCTGTGCATTTACAAAGGATTAAGAACTCTTAACTCTGTCATGTGTGACAAGAGATTGCTCCATCGCTCCACACCTAGAATAAGCATGGAAAACACAGTTGCATGCTTCTCTTGTGACCAAACACAAAGTTTAACTAGAAAAAAAAATATTGACTTGCAGAAGAACAAGCTGAAGTATTTGAAAAAGCATTATTGAACAGCATGCACTTTGTCCACTGACTTTGCAAGCCTTTAAGCAAACATCCTTGTTCAGATTTTTCTGCCTTTCAGAGTTGCAAAATAGAGCCTGTTTTATTTAAAGCAGCATATAGAGGCATAGGCTTAGTCCAGACGTAAAATACTTTTAATCCTCCAGTGACTATTACACCCTGCAGTTAACAGCACCCACAAGCAGGAAAAAAAACAAGTAGGGAGGACAAGATAATCGAAACTATTATTCTAGTACTTACTACTAGCTTCTCTAGTACTAA
Source organism: Chloroceryle amazona (assembly GCA_027560015.1). Lineage (NCBI taxonomy): Eukaryota > Metazoa > Chordata > Aves > Coraciiformes > Cerylidae > Chloroceryle > Chloroceryle amazona. The sequence goes on from JANHFX010009199.1 coordinate 46,349, forward strand.
GTAATTGAGAAAGATACGAATGTAGAGTCCTGTAAGACCCAAAACCAGATCCACCTTGAGGTAGATAAAAAAGCACCTTCACAGTGCTGGAGTTAGAAAAGCTTGATCTATTAGTTGCATACGTCTCTAGCAGAAACAATCTTTACTTTTAATTACTTCAGGTTTGCTTGTACTCTTGGATTGTTTCAAAGTCATGAAGATTCTATGACCTGAGTAATGTTTGCTAGCTTTTAATACAAAAAAGTAGTAGAAATTATTATTTTAACTGAGTCTGGAATTGTTTATTTCCGTTACAGAACATTTGGTTTCTTCATGAAGCTCTACCTGCAAATTGTGGTCCTTCGTAGATTAAGAGTTTAAATGTACACTTTGCCAAACTGGTTGTGTAGGAGGCTGGGAAAGAAGCCTCTGTCCAGCAGGAAAGCAGTGTAACACCGACAGGAGAAGATGTGATCTTTGACAGTAACACATTCAGCCAACTTGGGAAGGAAGTGAGCTTGCTCTGCTAACCTGGGACTTCTACACCACTGACTTTGTGGAAGCAGAGACAGCAGTAACTTTAGTATTTTAAAAATACTAGATATGAACCTACTTTTCTGGAATTTCTGAGAGACAGTTCTCTCATTAAATAAATTAAAATAGTTTAAATTGAAGGGACCGAGTTCACTCTACCCTTCTTCTTTTAACAAGATTCAATTTCCAATCCCCATATCATCAGTTCTCAGTTTAAGAAAAGACTCTTTTACAAATAGAAGCAATCAAATACTCCAGAGCAAAAGAATAAAAGAGGTAGTTGCAATACAGACTGCCTTCCCCAGGAAGAGTTACGTTAAGCAGTGCAGCAAGCAAGTAAACAGAGTGGTAGATATCTGCAATCATTCTACCTTTGGCTGCTGAGCACTGAATTCTGCAGGGTCTTAGAAAACTCAGAAGTTTCAAAAAATGTGAAGATCCAAGTAAAGGAACACAGTAAACCCAGCAAATGGTAAATTCTTCAGTCAAAAAAATCCCAGTGTTCTTTATCCATTAAGTACACAATACTATTCACAACTCTTTCTTTACACCTAGAGGGGTGGATCAGTGTAACCACATTTTCAAGTCAGGATTCTTTTCACTTTTCTTAGCTTGGAAGTAGCAGTGAATGAGGTAAGCATTCCTAGAAATGAAGTTGGTAATTTGACCTGGAAGCTGCTGTTAAAGAGGCACAACCCTTGCCCTAATGCTACCAAGTCTGACACACGCATCAAAGGACATACTTTTAACTTGCCTCATTACCACAGTTATTCCCATATGGGAATAACTGTTACTAATATCAACTCCTGTAGGGGAACAACGCAGCAGTAATGTAACTGGGGACAACACAAAAGTCTTTGTCTATTTTAGGGAAATCCTACTGAGTAGAGCATCCTTCCCAAGACTGATTCATCATACAAGTGTATCTTAAACAAACATAATAGGCCTGTATAAAATACTCAACTGAAGTAATTTGCAGACTAAAATAAAAATATTAAACACATCGCACTCATTTGTGACCACTCCTATGCCCAGTGTTCTCACCTCCAGGTTGCTGCTACAGAAGGCCATCATTTCAAACTCAGTAAGGTAAAGATGACTGGTAAGGTCAAATAATTTGCTTTCTGTTGTTCACCGAGCCCATACACAAACTCCTGGCTCACCAACACTGGTCCTGGGCTGAAGCTGTAAGATGACAACTTCACCTTCAGCTACTGCATCTCAAGTTACTGCTGGGGATGATAAATAGGAATAAGGTCACTAAAGACAGAGCTATAGGGCCACTGAAAGGCTTTTACTATACTCATTGCTTTCTTCCTCTTCAGTGCTGTTTGTTCACACCTCATGGCCATTCCCATCCCATCACTATGGAAACACTTCCTCTATGGGATCCAAAATGCCCACAAATTGAATGATACAGGACAAATGAATTTTAATGCAAATTTATTCATTAGCTTTAACAATAGTAATACATAAATCAATACTATGTCCAGCATAAGGTTATATAATAAAATATGCTCTTCTGGTAAGATTGATTTCTAGTGCGTACATTTTAAGGGCAGTTTCATCCAAATTGGACACATTTAAAAAAATAAATAAATACAAGGCCAAAAATGCTTACTTTAATTAAAGTCCTGCTAAGTAAGACTTGAGGCTCCACATTGCTTCAAAGCACTAATTAGCAGAGGTGTCTGCGTACATCTTAGACTTAAACACAAATGGACTGTGCTCAAGCAGCATACATTTTTTCACATCTGACTCAGACCAATGCATACAAGACTTCCAGGTTAGACCTCCTTATTCCTCTTAAAGCTAGCATCTACCTTTCTTCTTTCTTAGGATTGTCTTGCCTTTCAGCACATATGAATCCTAGCGACATTATGTGTACAAAATACAAAGGTCCAGTCCCCTCCCAATACTACTTTTTTAGCTCGAGATCCAAATTGTACTATCTACTGGAACTATTTACGAAACAAATTGCTACTCAGCTCAAGAGTACATTGCTCTTGGGGGGGATGGGAGAAGTAAAAAGTAAAAAAAAAACCAAACCAGCACAAAACTACAAAACTTTGGGATCAGATGGGAACAAGGTATGCTCCCAGCTCTCTGCTGTGTTTACAGATATCTCCCCAGACTTCAGGAATACCTCCTCTCCGGGATAGCTACTGAAGCTTCAGGCACACTGAGGTCTGTAGGCTAGGGACAGCCCCCAAGAAGCTGCATTTGCAGCGGTGTTTCCCTGATGGTCAGCGAGTCCAATACAGATGCTGGCATTTGGATGTTCGAAGAACAGTAGAGGGGCATTCCCTGACATCTGGGCTACCTTTATTTATACTCAGTACTAAGAAAATCTGGTCCAAATTTCATTAGATACACATGAGAAGACATATTTGGCAAATCAGAGGTATTTTATTTACTAGTGTACTTCTGTACTATATAGGCTATCCTTCGGGCATATTTATTCTACATATCTATATAAGCTTGTTTTATTTGTCTTCTGGCTTTCAAATACTGCTGGTAGCAAAATTCCCTTTTCCTTAAGAAGTTACACTCAAGATCAAGTCACAAATTTTAAAGCTACTCTAATTTACGTATTTTATCAAAACAAACACCAAAAGCTAGGTCAAAGTATAAATGCTTATAAACTTAGTGAAAACATCCCTGAGAAACTTTCAGTAACATAGCAGTAATGATCAGTTTTGGTCCACTTAAAAGAGAAAAAATGTTACATCCAGTTATTTACTGCTGAGGGCTACAAGTCCTTTGGATTCCCATTCATTTACTTTCAATCCTCTTAGGAAATACTGTATCTGAGACAAAAGCCCCTAGAGCTTTTTAGCATTCTATTTAGTTTGATACATAATGTAGTCAGTACAAATTTTAAGATGAATGGCCTGGATTCAGCCCTGGGTAATGCCTTTAATGTCACTGGAGTTCACACACATTCCAGGGTTGAAGTCTGGCAACAAGATGACTGTACCTAAAATAAAACCACCTTAAAAGTCGCAGAGGATACTTTTCACATGTACGGTTTTGCATACTAATTTGGCAAACAAACATTTTCCAAAGATTTCAGGTTAGAAGTCACACCGTCATGCCACAGGAATATTCAGAACACTACCAGGTTCAACTCTACTGAGAAAGAAAAGTGCATAGAGTAGATTCCACAAAGTGCACATGCTGTTAAAGACTTTGGAAGTACTGTTAGTATGTAGAGGGTGAAAAGCAAAACAAAAAAAGCCAAACGAACCACAACAAAAACCCCACAGCCAACCAACCCACCCACCCAAAACAACAACTGCAGGAACTCTTTGAAAATGAGAGGGGATATATCATTCTTCATGGCTCTGAAGCTGCTTTAGAGGGCCACTCAGTCCAACATCTCGCTGTTTTAGCAGTATTTTAGGACAAATTAAGTTAAAATTCACGTACATATAAACAGATGAACCCATGTTATCCACTTTTTTACTTCTTTTGCCTGGAATCCTAATAATTTTCCAATAAATCAAGCTTTAATAGGACTTCTAAAACCAAAACCATTCAAAAATAAACTAAAGCTGCTTGTACTTCATCTTTCTGTACCAGTACTCCTGACCTTAGCACTTTCTGCTACAGACCTAAGCAGACCTGTCATCTGCAATGAAAAAAGCCATGCTTTATAATGTTACACCAATAGCTTCTGCTAAAACAAGGCTATGTTTTACTTTACAAAGTGCAACAAAAGTGTAATACAATACCTTGTACCTAGCACTCATCTAAATTGTAAGGAAACATGCAAAAAAAAAAAATATACAAAGGTGTTTCTGTAAAGTTAAACCAAAGCAGAAAGAATACAATGAAGGTACTTTGGGAAAACATTGGAACTTTACTGTCAGCTTCAGGACTTGAAGAAGGATGTTTATACAAATTTGAGATGTTAGGAGAGCAGAACCATATAAAAAAATATAGAAAAACCCCACAACACGAAATAATGGATCTATCAAAAGTTAATCTGAAGCAACTAAAAAAACCAACTCCTCGTCTTGCTCAACAAGCACGAGAACTGTTCAGGATTCATGAACAAACTGAGGATGTGCAATGACTGAACAGATTGTCATGGGGGTTGGCAACAGAAATTCAGTATTATTTTTGTGATCAAATACTAAATGTGTGACTTGAGGGGACCCTTTGAAACAGCAGCTCTCAAGATCCAGCTAAGCTGTCTTTTGCCAAGCATGAAAGATTTTTACAGGGTCACTGCAAGATTAATTTTAGCTCTCTTGGGACAGCTTCCTCCAATAGCTAAGTTCTGCATTCAACCCTAGAGAAACACCTTAGACCAGGTCACAAAAGGCAGTAAATAAGTTTAGCCATGATATTTGTGTAGAAGTTAGTAAAAAAAGTGAATGCTTTCAGACAGTAGATGTATTACCAGGTGGTGAACTGTCAGTAGCTGCTTTGGGATCAGGAGTGCAACAAATAAAGAGTTGTTTTCCCAAGCTTTTTTGGGCAAATCTGAAGTACATTATGTGGCCCATTGCAACAAAAGACACAGAAATAAGCACCAATAAACCAAAAGCTTCAGGGTTTGGGGCCAAGATGACCATGATGAAGTGGAGCAAATCAAGAAGATAATTCATGGAGTTTTGGACACCATTAATGATGCCTCTTTCAGATTCTACCACATTTTCTTGGAGCAACTGTGTGACAGTCAAATCAAAGGACCAAAGGCCTACGGAGAGAAAAAACAGTTATCCATACAACTGAGCTTCTCACATCAAGCTTTCATCACTGGCACAATTCAACACGTCCTTCCAAACACTCACTTCTGCAAAAATGGATGGGACACGCTAGCTTCTTGTCACACTAGAACAGATTTCATCCTGACAGCCAGGAAAAAAAAAAAATAAATTACTTACCCTTTACTAGCATCTCCTGAAATAATACATACAGTGTGACACATTAACTTCCCTGTCACACCTTGCTTCAACATGTCTGCCAAGTTAACAATATTATGCTCATCTGTTGCTTATTTAAAAAGCTGTTTTAACATCTATTTACAATGTATTCATGCTGGCTAGAATTGCTCAGTGTTTTGCAGAGGTCTTTTGCAAAAGTCTCAGCTGACACTAGCTCCTGCTGGATCACAATGGACTACCTGGCACTAGTCCATTATGATTTAGTTCTAGGAGTTTATCTTGCACGCAAACTTAGTACATACAACAGGTATTTTATTCCTCCAAAATTCAGTACAAGCTGCAGAAATTAAGAGTAGAAAAGTTCTACAGATGAAAATTACTGTTCATTACATTCAGGTATTTGATGCCTCTTCTGTTGACAGATACTAATACTGCACTAGCCAGCAGTCCCTCAAAAATTAAACTGTCATCCAAATCAAAGTTTCTGTTATAAACTCATTTGCTGGTCACAAGTTCAAGGGTTAGACAATTAGATTAAAGGACAGAATAGATTAATGTATTAAAAATTGCTGAATTTGAAGGTTTTCATAGCAGATATGTTTAATGCTGTTTACTACTAACAAATGGTTTCATTCGGTTGTGAAAAATCATCATTTAGAGATAAGCATTCCAAAAAAACAAGTTACATTAATCTCCAAATGTGGTAACTTACCTCCCCTCCCTGATACATGGTAGGCAAGAAAGTAGTATTGTAGTCTCTGCATTGGCAATGCCACTGCAAGATGTTTCATTTTTAGGTGAAGTGTAACAAATTAGCCTTAGAAATAGGATATAATACTTCAACTGTAGCCTACAATTCTAAACTCAAACATGTTTTTAGTTGTCAGGCACTGTAACCTTTAGAATTGAAAGCAGTCAACAGAACAGATTTATTAGAGGCATAATACTTACCAACTCTAGCAGCAATGACTCCTGCAAACAGGAGACTGACAGAGATTAAAGGCACAGGCTCAGGACTCATCTCTGGGTCGCTGTTAGCAGGAGTAGTAGACCCGTTGAACAAGCTGGGCATTCTAGTTGAAAACACCATTTCAGGCTTATCTTCTGGAGATGCTATAGTAGGCAATGGTTCACTTTCAAACAGCCTGGCACTGATGTCAGCAAATGGGGAAACAGTCAAATCCAGAGGACTTCCAGGCATGAATACAGAGATGGCACATAAGACAAGACAAGCAAATTGAGCAACTCCAGAAATAAGGCCTGTGCGAACCAGGCCGCATTTGCGGCGAAGCCAAGTGAAAGCTACTGTTCCCATGATTCCAGTGACTGCCGAGGCACCCATCAGGAGGCTTAGCACAGAGCCACTCAAACCCTGAGTGTATGCATAGCCTGTAGTAATGCAATCAAAGCCCAGAACAGTCATATAGAGAAACGCAAGGCCCATGCCTGCAAGAAACACGGGCTGGTTGTAGTATGCAACCCATCCATCACGAAACGTGATGAAAGGTTCAGCCATCCGGGCAGCGCAGCCGATCTCCTTCTCCAGCTGGGGCTCAAAGCCAGTTACATCTCTCTCAACAATTAACTGCACTCCTTCAGCAGGTTTCATGTCACTCTCTGGAAAGAGAAACATAACTGTTAAAAACACTCCTGCCTGAAGAGTGGAATATAAACTGTAATATAATTGTTTGCAGTTAATAAGTTCACCAATTACTTAAGTGATTTGAAGTGTCCTTAAATCCCACCTGCATAGTAAGAGGAAGTAAAGTTTATCCCTATCAATTTAAATTTCTGCTTATTTGAACTGTGGTAAAAGAAAGCACAGCCTGCTGCTTTTTCAATAGACTTGTGACTGATTGCTCCATTTCCATAAATTTGCTTAATGAATGCTAACGTTAGCTGCAATTTTAACACAGTTTTATAGGTTCCAAAGCAGCAACCACAGAAAGGAGGGAATAAACTTATCTGCCAGTATCTCATGTCATAGCAGAACCACCAAGGGAGAGATGCTTGCTGAAGGCCACCAAAGCCAAAAGTTTTCAAAACGACTTAAAACCAAAATCTCAGACCATGCTTTCCTATAAATCCATTTTCACTCTAATATAGGTGAAAGGCATGTCTGCTGGTCTCATACAAAAGTCCCCAAACCCCACAGAAGTATTTAGATTAGCAATGTGGACAGAACGATACAAGTGTTCAGATGCCCGACCAGTGTTTTCACACTGTCAAGTTTGAGATAAACTCCACATGCAGCAAGCGAGACACTTGAAGTATTTCAGCAGCTTTTAAGAAAGCAAGTCTTCTACCAGAATCCTACAATAGCAAAGATTAAGAGATAGACATTTGCTGAAGTGCTTCAATCTTCAACATTTAAGAGACAGTTTCAAAACTATAGAGCCTTCTACAGTCTTTATTTTGCTCCCCAGGTTACCATCAGCCTAGTCCAATAGCTTAGAGAACCAGCTATTACCACAAGTGATCTACTGGCTGGGACCCTAAACACTATCTACTGAGAAAAGGACAGCCCTCTAGCAAGCTCTGAAAGAAAATAAAGGAATTATTTATCATCTTTCTTTAAGCAAAGAAACAAACCAACCAAAACCAAGCAACACGAAACACTACAAAATCAAAACACAACATGCTGTAGCTGGGAGGCCATAGCACGAGCTTTCAGTAGCATTCACATACTGCTACCATAAAAATAGGAAAACCCTTAAATTTTGTATTCTATTATCTGACTTTTCAAGTACTTCAAAACAAAAAGTCTGCTTCTGAAACAATTTTGATTTCTGACATTAAGGCTTTACGAAGTTAAAACATTACTATCAATTTTAAGGCTGCTTATAGTCTTAGCCATCTATGCTGCAAATCCCAGTTGTTCAGCTTGGGCAAGGAAGCAAAGTAGAAGGTCAAAGTAGATTTATCCCCCCCAATCATTTCCTGCAGCACATGGAACTCACTGAAACATGCCAGACTAGAATTAGTACCACCTATCATACAACCTCCTGGAAGTCTGTTAGTACTACGTGTAAGTACAGATAAACTGGCAAGAAACAGCCCTACACAGGCTGTGTTGCTTGTACACACTACAGAGTAAGGCCTTTGTGAACGTTTTAGCTACAGTATGGATGGATAGGAGCATTCCTCACAATCAGCCATAAATAACAGGGCAGACTTATTCTGGAAGATTTAAGAGGAGAGAATTCATTTCTTTGACTGCATTTTATGGAATTCCTCAAATCGCGGCACAAAGCATCGTTACCTCCATCAACATCTGGTATCTATATGCTAAACATGAAACCTCCAAGCTATGAGTAGAGAGCTATGTAGTCTCAAAGCAGTGTCTGTAGAAGACAAGTCAACACTTCAGCTCGAATCATACAGTGAATATACTGTGAATTTGAATAGTTAGTTTTATGCTTTCAATACCTGTCTTTGCATTCAGCTGTTTCAGTTCCGATTCTTCAACTTTTGCGGATTTGAGAGCCAGAGTAGGGGTTTTCTGATAAACTTTCCAGAGCAGCAGATATTCCACACACATCGACATCAGGTTCCAGCCAGAAATAAATCCACAGCCAATCACTGGGGAGCCATATGTCATTATCTGACCAACTGCCATTGGGGCCAAGATATTGGTCAACTGATCAATTCTTCTTATTGTGGCATTCATATCTGTTAGAAATTATTTCACAGTATCAAGTAATTGCTGAACACAGTGAAATATTCACTAGCGTAACTGAGGATTGCACAAGTAGATCTATCAAGAAGTCTTGCTCTAGGAGTTAGACTGCTAATTAAAGGCTCCATTTAAAATGTTCCAATGTTTAAATTACTGTGATCAACCAAGGTGTTTTAAATTACCAGACCATGTATTTCTTGATCTCCTCCATTTACTTCTAAACTAATGGCCACAGTACCCACCATGATAGCAGCAGACCTTTGAAATGGCTTTAAATTTCCTTATTGAGTCACAGTGGTTGATGGCAGTTGACATTCTCAGAACTCTGTGAGCAAAGTCCTCGCTCCTTTCTATTCCATGCTTTGTTGTTTATGGTCAAAACAGACAGTCCATGCTTAGCATGAATGAGTCTTCCCTTTAAAGGTAGAGGATGTCTCATCCTCCCCAACCTTACCCACTTTACTGTCATTACATCCTCTGTGCTCCTGTAAGTTTCCAATCAATGGTGCCATTGTTCTACCCTAAAAGTTGGTAGACACTCAGTAGTTTTGGACATCAGGGCTTCAGGCTGCTTAGAAGTACATCTCAAACCCATTTCAGAGCGCTGTTATAAAATCAGAGCTTTTGAAGGGCAAGGGAAGCTGTATACAAGTATGAAGCTGCTTTTCTGAATCTCTAGAGAATTACTCCTTGCCATTCACAGAACATATAGGTTATTGTATTTAAAATTCAAAGTCAATTCAATGTTAACTATTTCACTGATGGTTAACTAAGATGAGTAAGTTAGATACTTGCATAATATCTGACTTCAGAAATCTCAAGATCTAAGCTTTCTTGAGTTATTTGAGGAAGGCTAATATTATGAGGAAGGGTAAAGAATGAATGGAAAAAATTAATCAAGGCCAAAGAAGAAGGGGAAACCAAGGCAATTTATTTCCCTATTACCTAACTTAAAGTAAGGCTCCTCTTTGAGGAAAGGTACAGTGCAGAAATGGACAACAGTATTTGCTGCAAGCTTACATTATGATTAAAAAACATAACGGCCCTATTCAGCCTGAAAGGGATCCTTTAGATAGATCTGTTGAACTAAGGTGCTTAGTTCAGTGTGGTTTTTGTTTTTAGAGTAACTTCTTGCCCGATTTTTCAGTATACAATAGCAGTGGTCATACAATTCTGTCTGAGATCACCAAGCAGTACAGAGGCAGGATTGCCTGCCATGCAGCAGGTCTCTGCAGGTGTGGTCTGTTCCTTATCTTTACTAGTAAGTAGTACAGAGACTGGGGAGATGACCGGCTGAATAAGGTCAGACATGAGAAGAAAGGTTAATGAGAACCATTAGGCTTTTACAGATAGGTGACCTTTTTATCCTTGTGATTCACACATAAATGAAGTTAACCTATACTGCTGGTCTACAAAAGGCATGACCCAGAACAGCATTACAACGTCAAAAAAAGAAGACTATGGTGGAAAATTTGTACACTTGTAAGTGAAAGCAACACACTTTTAATGCCCCTAAGAATTAGCCTTCCCTGAATAAGACAGAGAAATAAGATTCCTTCATTGGAGACAAACATCTAGAAAAATCTGCAATATAGGATTCAAATTTCTTAAAAGGACTCTGGCATATGAGCACTTTAAGCAGCTTCATACAAATTCAGAGTCCAGAAGCTGAAATACTATCTAGGCCTGGATGTAGCTAAAACTCCACCTGTGTCGGACTAAAAACTTTAGTCCCAGAGATGTTTTTGTGAGCTATAAAGGTCTTGGCAAAAATAAGCTACTCTGTGCCTTGTTTGCACCTCAGTATCAGTTCCTCTATCTGGGAATGCTTACCTCCTCTTAGTGTTGACTCAGAGCCCAAGCTCATAGCAAAAAAAAAAAAAAGTTGCTTCTCACACTGCATGTTACTAGAGCAGCAGCATAGCCAAAGATCAGTCATACATTCCTTGGTGTGAACAGCCCTGAAGCTACGAGTACCCCCCAGCAAAGGAGAGTCAGGTTCATTGTGTGCTTGGGGAGGATCTCAAACAATCTCTCAGATCCAAGTAGTGTCAAGATTACCAAGCTGCAGTAGAATTTGAATGGAAACTCATTCTCTCTCCTAATAATGCCATGCCACTATGAAAGGAGGGAAAAAAAAAAAAAAAGGAAAAATATTCACTAGGAAAAAAAAACAGATTGTACTCTAATACCAAAGGTATCAAGTGTCAGTATTACATAGCTTTCGGTTCCAATTGAAGAAAAGTGTTCACAGCTCTGATTTAGACATCCGAAGATAAGTGCAAGACTTCAAATATATCTGCATGCACAGCATTTCCTACTGGCAATTTCCTGCTCCACCCACTTTACTGTTTTGGACTTCATTCTCATGTACCTCTTTCTTTGATCCCTATGTGAGGAGCCCAGTTACGCAACAGTTTTCTGTTTCATTCCAGGGACCTAAAAATAAAGTATTGCAACACTTGGCTTTAAGTGTCTGGAAGATAAATAGCTTTTTATTAAACACTGGTTATTTAAGAGTGTGGTGTATGTTTATTTGTTGTTCATCAAGAATAAAGTTCTCCTGACAAAGCTGTGGTAGGACTGAAAGGAGGACAAAATAACTTTAGGGATGCCTAACTGAACTGTGATCGCAGCAGAAATTGCTAATCCCAGGAAGTGTAGTCCAGAGCAGGGAAAAGGAAAACAAAAGCTGCCCTTTTTACCCACTGTTTTCTCACAATATCTGGAACTCTAAAATGTGGTGATCTCTCTAAAACTCTAGTTTAAAACTTAAGCTGGGAAAGTAAGATAGTTAATGTATTAAAAAGGCAACATATTTCACCTGCCAGTTTGCTTCTGTCTTCCCCTGCAACCACAACAATCCAGTCCCTCTGAATTGTAATCGCTGTGGCGGTGCTGGCCAAGTTGGCAATATTTGCTATTGTGATAACCAGGATATAGCACATCGTCTAGAGAAACAGAGGAAGAGTTACAGTGTGAGAAGGCTGACGAAGGAAGATCTCCACTTCTACCCTGTACAACCAGAAAAGAGCCTTTCACATTTGAACCCATACAATTTAGTGTCATTCTTCAGACAAAACAGAAAATAATCACTTCTGTTTACCCAACTAGCTCAAAATTTCATTTGCCAGTTTGAGCTCTCAGCAATGTCTAAACTGACTAGTAAGATGACATAAATTAATTCCTTATCAACAAGTTTAAGCACTCACAAGAAGCCATCCATGGTATAAGGTCAAAAGTTGTGCCTTAAACAGGAAGATTATCATCAGGATAATACCACACAGGATGACAGATGCATTCTGTACAACCAAGGATGTCTGGGCCACTGTTTTAAATCCAAACAGAGAGCAACAGTTATGAACATAAGAATGAGCAAACTATAAGCTTAAAAAGATTATAGTTAAGAAACATGCACAGATTCTTTTAAGTATTATTTTCCTATTCACGCCCCAAAACATAAGTGGCAACATTACACTTCATATTAGACTTCAAATTTTCAGTTGTCTTAGAGAAACAATTGTCTGATGTTAAGAGCTAAGAAGTTGGAACTTCATAGCTTAACAATTCACAGTCCAAGTAGGCCACTTCTCAATCAACCCCCAAACTTAAATGATGACACTATTTCTAAAGGGGTGAAAACAAGACTTAGCTAGAGTCTCTGAAATTCATTTTCAGTATACCATGGAAGTGACGCTGGTTTGTAAACTCTTGGAAAGTAAAAATATGTGCGAAAAACTTGATGTCATGCTATTTATACAGCAGACCAGAGCACACATATTGCAAAATACGTATAATGCAAATGTAGTGCACGTTTACACTGCAGAGGAAGATGTTTGTATCTAGAAGACAAAAAATAATCTGAGTGTATGACAGTGCTAGACTGTAAAAGAACTTGGCCTGTGTTTGTTTTCTAGCTGCACATTTCCACATATTGTACAGGTTTAGCCTGAGTAGCGGCCGTATCACGATGTAAAACTGTTTTCCTCCTGTCATTGACCCAATCTTTGTGTACCACTCTGAAATATTATCCTTCTTCAGAAAAAATGAGAAAGCACTGTTCTCATAGCTGACTTGAGGAGTTAACTCTATCAACTTTATCTTTTTACATTAATTTTATCCATCCTTAAGTAAATCACCTGCTCTAGGCATCTAACCTTTGAGCCTGGAGTTCTTGTCCACCCAGTCTCCAATAATGGCTCCCAGGAGAAGGACCGATCCTGCCACAACCAGTCCATACACTGCAGTCAGGAGTAAGCTGTTTCCATAAAGTTCAACCAGGAACACAGACACCGCAAAATGCCACATACGATCTCCCTTTAAGAGTAACATAGAGCACATGCACAGCATTACTATTTGCACTTTGCGAGCATACAAGCTGGCTATTTTACAAAAGCCTGTATTAGACCAAGCTTTTTACATGACGGCCAAGTGGGGTGGGGTTGCTTTTTATTGTTTTTCTGAGGTTGAGTAGCTGTAGGGGTCTTTTTGGCATGTTGTTTTATCCCAGTATCACTAAACTCATCTATCCTAATCAAGGGCAACGTTACAATTTGTACCAAAACCCCCAGATATTTTCTATTCTAATATTAGAGGACAGAGCCCATTACCAGCCACATCCGCAAGTCTCAGGAAGCTTACACAGACCTGCCAGCACAGATCAAATATTAGCAACAAGTTTATTGATTATCACTACTATTTAAGTAACTTTTCAAGGTGGTGTTTGATCTTAGATGACCCAAGCTTAAATGCCGCTTTAAAACCCAAGAGCCAAATTAAGTCATAACACAGTTCAAGATTGACAGAGGTAAATACAGAAAGTTGGCCTAAATATTGACTGAAGTTTCTGAAATCAGTAGACTTAAGCTCTTTCATAATGTTAAGCATTGGCATAGTACTAAGAGGTAGAACACTGGAGCTTGTTTAACCTACTGCAAGCCTCGCTGCCTATTTAGCCTATTGCTAATAATACAAAATTTTCATGTTCTGCTTTCACTTGGTACAGGTTAAAAAAAAAAAAACCACCCAGAAATGCAAAATGCTAAACATGTCCAAGTACAGTAATTTTCATCCTACTCAAAATATTTTTTCTTTGCTACTAAAAAGTCCTGTGGCTTGCTACTGAATACATGGAGGTTTTTTTAATGTTGTCACATGATGGGAGTCACAACTCCCTTTACTTTTAAACATGCTGCAAGAAATGCACTACAGAAACAGCTTTATGCAAAATCAATAACAAAGCAGAATAGAAATCATTCACACTATTCCAGGGCATACACTTTGTTTAATACGGGTCCCTAACGTTAGTCTTTTAGAAACCAAAAATGAAACTGTTTTCTTCTGCTGCCTTATCTTAAATAAGCACTGCTATGCAATACAGCAAATAGCACAAATTTCTAAGGACCTCAAATATTCTGAAGGGCTGAGGGAGATGCAACACAAAAGCACTTTTAAAAAGCAAAATCCAAGATACCACCTAACCCAGCAATCAAGAGATAGGTAAAAAGCATACTATTTGGAGTGTTAAAATAGTTGCAAAATGTTTGATTAAAAACTTTGATATATTATAGATGTACAAAAAGAATTTTACTTTTAATGGTATTAAAGTTCTCTGAAGGAAGTTTTAGCAAATATTGTAGCGTGTAAACATTCATATTTGTTTCCTTAACCATGCAGGAAAAAAAATACATCCAAGTAATTGCGTAGGAAGAAAAATCTCACCTGTTGCAGGGAAAATAAGCCAATATTTTGTGTGCTTTATAACTAAAACCAATGAAAAAAATGCACATACAGGCATGATAATCTTAGATGTGCCATCTTGTATGTAGTAAACCAATTTTCACTCTCCAGAAATATTTATATTCTTCTGTAGAAATATATTCCACTTTTATTACATGGTTAGTAGGATTATATAAAAAGCATTCCAGCGATGAAAACACAAGGATATACTTTCCCACATCTAGCACTCCCTTAAGCTTCATATGACCTGAGGTATCTACTGAATTTCACTTACAATACATGCAGGTCAATTAACTGTGCTGTGATTAGCCCGGGTAACTGTTTATTAAGCTAGAAAAATAAGCCAAAAAATAGTACTTTCACAAATAAAATTTCATCAGTTTGAGTGTTTGCTTTTTTCTTTATTCAGAGATGTCAGAATTCAGTAGCAGAAACAAGATGAAAAAGGCATTATAGGAAAAAATTAAAAAAAATAATTTCCATATGTGCAAGTCAGACTGTCAAAGTGATAAACCTGATCTCACCTGAACCTCCAAGTAAGATTCCTTTGACTCCATAAGATCAGGATTTTGCTACACAATTCATTTGAGGAATCTGTGACCTCTGCTCAACCTTATCCAACACATTTACCCAGAATACTTCAATCAAGCTGATCCACACAGATAATTTTTGTAGTAATTAAAACTATTTCAGCCCAGAACCCCCAGTTTCTTTCAAGAATTAAAAGCCAAAAAGAGCAAGCAAAGAGAAATTAATTTCACAGAACAGTATTAGTGAATTACAGAGGTTTGAAGCAGGTATGCCATTTCAAGCCAAGATCTACTGAAATTTAAATACTGACTTCAGAAATGGGCAAAGCCTTGATTGTATATACATAATCGCACTTTAAAATGTCTCAAAATATGGGTATTTCTACCCTTTTGAATAAATAACTGCAGCTCTTTAGACTCACCATCCTTTTAAAGGTGGTTCTTACTCTTGTGTCATGATAATTATCCTTATAATCATCTCGGGTTGAATGCATATAACTCCTCAGCACTGAAGCCAAGTTAAGCAGTAGCCAGACTACACCTACTGACAGGCCTCCCGAGGTCCCGGTGGCACAGATAATGCTGGTAAATTGCAACTGACCTCCTTAGGGCTGCCACCAACAAGGTGAACCCAGTTTCATTCTCTTCTTTCTCTACTGCCAAGTGATAGACAGCAATGAATTAAAAACATAAAACATAGCAGCGTGAAGTCTGAAGCTCTGGCTCAGCGGTGCAGTCCAGCCTATTAAGATCACTGAGAGCAAGCACACATTGAAATGAGCAAGACCCCACGACACAACCTAGACTTTGCTCAAAGCTTAATATTTGTGGAAATGTGACATGTTTAATCATTTACAGCTTCTCTCTGTATTCAGGAATGGCTTAGTAACAGCAGCTTAGTAACAGAGAAACCAAATTAGCGCTCTCAACTACATCAAACCCACATTTGTATCAGGGTTTGCATTGTGGACATAGCCATTTTAGAACAAAGATGAACTATTACTTAAGGTGCTTGTTTATTGCTCCTGTTAGCAGGCACAGTAAAGATTAGGAAATAGAAGAGGTGTGCTCAGTTCTGGAAAAATAGAAGAGCCCTGTGCTCAGTTCTGGAAAAATAAATTTCATTTATGCTGTTTCAGCAGGCTTGGTTGGATTTTCTTTGAGTCAAGATTTTCAGCACTAAAGAAAACACACTGGAACAAGTAGCATACTATTATATTGCTAAGCAGCCAAGTGACATCTTGCAGGCTATTGTTTATTATAGCATGTGACACTGTACTCAAACTCTGCTTTGTCACCTTTACCCAGGTACTCCTACGAGCAGCCCCGATGCCAAAGCTTGGAAATGCTCGTCAGAGAGGAATACGCAGGTCTGACTGAATGGCCAGTTAGGGACTTTGTGAGCACTACTGACAAGAACTGTTGTGGGTAACAACCCTGGGCTCTGAAATGCAGTGAACCAAGCAGAAATGTCACCGCTCAACTCCTTCGATAATATTAATAATTGCTAAAATACTGCAACAAAAACATCAAAATGACCTACCAAGCAAGTGAAAGCGAGGAGCTGCCAGGTGGTGTGCAGTGTTGTAGCTGTGTATCAACCATCTGGTCTACGTTATGCAAAGCACACCTTAAACTAGTCCGAATCCAAGACACAACAGGAAATATTAGAGGAAAATTTCC
Source organism: Chloroceryle amazona (assembly GCA_027560015.1). Classification (NCBI taxonomy): domain Eukaryota; kingdom Metazoa; phylum Chordata; class Aves; order Coraciiformes; family Cerylidae; genus Chloroceryle; species Chloroceryle amazona. The sequence goes on from JANHFX010009199.1 coordinate 63,391, forward strand.
ACTCCTTCTTGAATTGAGTCATTGGATGGAGACATAAAATTGTATTACAAAATACAAACATTCTTAATTTTATTCTATGGAATTGTCTATTTTCTGTGCATGTTTTAGGATTTTTTTTTTTAGTAGCCTTCCAGGGATTAAAAGCTGGTATAGTACGTTACTGTAGCACAGAAGGAAAGCACTTCAGAAGGCAACCATTTTGATAGAAGAGAGAGACATCTCCTGATAGTCTCAACAGGTTTGATAAGAACTGGTATTAATGGGTCCGTCATAAACATCAACTATTTCCCATTAGTAAGTATCGCAAGCATACAAGACCTTCAAATACATGTTGCACTGGACTGTCTTTCATTTTGCTATGGATTCTGCTTCACTGGGAGCTTACTCTATAAGGAGTCTGACTGGTTCTGGAGTTACAAGCAGAAAAAGGTGCAGAATCAGGCTCTTGGGAAATGGAGTACACTAAGGACAACTGAATCTACTGCAACAACACATCACGTAACGATTATGACAACTTTTAATGCCAAGGTGTTGTGAAAAGACCCTTCTTTGCAGTGGGGCCTTAGTTTGTCAAGAATTTTTTTGGAAAGTACCAATTATGTTCAGGTAAATCAAAGCTAGATTATATTAAAACTCCTACTTCTAGATGGCCAATATTGTACTTACCCAAGTGGACAGTGCATGTCCGAGATAAAGAAGACACTTTGCAGAAGTAAAATAGGCAACCACAGATCCTAAGCGAGAAATAAGAAACAGATGCTAAAGGAGATTCGGACACCTCCACCGCATGTCGGTACACAGCGGGTACTGCTGGCAGCCGTAGAGGAGCCCAACTCGGCTTTCACCGAGAAGCCGCCACCGGGACCCGCCGCGAGTCTCCCACC